>CAMOHE010037454.1:0-15570 GCA_946598075.1 Artocarpus hirsutus
TCCACTAAAAGCTTGGAGCTGCACTCTCGAACTATATAGAATTATGAAGCCCGTATAGCTAAGTCTCCATGACATATCATAGTGTATTGTATCCCCAAAGGATTATACATAATCGGCTTAAGGACAAGTTCTATTTTATCTTCTCGATTATTTTTATCTTACGTTCCATTATCTCACCATCGAAAAAGTTACTATCTAAAGACGGTATACCATTTGGTTACACCTATGTATCTAAATGGTTGAGCGCTCCAGTTTTTCAATTACAGGATAACGCATTATAAGAGTATGTCACTACTCCTAAAGAGAAGCTATGAGTTCCATATCTATGAATAACAGGTCTACGCTATCAAGAGTCATGCCTCCAACATACCGGCATGCATACCACTATTAAAATATGGGTGTCACCCTTTGGTACATCAAAAGACACAAGTCAAGACAACGGGCCCACTATTCATCTCAGGATTAAGATACAATACAAATGATTGTCTAAAGTGAATCGATTTGCTAAGACAGAATTATTAATCCAAATCAATTATCTTTATGTCCTGATCCAACACATCGTCACCTATGACAAGGTGCCAATGTTTCTATTCACAGAGTCCTCCTCTGATGGTCAAGATAAACTATCTCCCAATAGGGATATAGACAACTTAACAATCTTTTTATGAATAAAGTGCCTAACTTTATTCCCTCGATTGCGAATGTTATGATTTAGACCGTCACCTTAAGAATCATGTCTTCTGCATAATATGTCCATTATATGCTCAATTCTTAAAGGTTTAGACCAACAGTTTTAGATTATTGTTTGCTTATCATACATTCAACAAATATGAACATAAAGAGGACAAGATTTAGTATATTAATAATAAATGAATTCTTTATTGATTAAAATGCCTCCAAAAAAATATTACATTTTTACTCCTTAGGGCATACATGTCTAACACCAATAAGTTATGTAGGCTTTGCTATTGCTGTATGTAGATTTTTCGCTAAGAAAGTATTAAAATTTGGACTTATATAGTGCTAACATAGTAGTCATAATGTAACTCTCTTTATTTTGCTTTATTGTTTATTTTGTTCCTTTGAGAGTACCTTATCTTCTATTTTTGTATTTGAAAAAAAAAAAAACACATACTATTATTTACTTTGACATAAGTGTCACAGTGCGGAGAACGTATGTCCACTAGTATTTTTAAATTTTGTCTGATTGGATTATTTCTTTTTCTCTTGATTCGTTCATATTAAAATAAATCAAAAGAGCTACAGCTTGCTGGTAGAAGCCACATGCCTTATCAAACAAAGTGAATTGTAGAGCGATTAAAGATATGTGAGATAGTTATGCTAAGGCTTCAAGACAGGTGATTAATTTACCCCCATCCGCTTTTAGGGTTTTTCACTTTTCACTTTATTTTCCCCTAACACTCTCACTTAGCCGTCTATAACTCTTCTTGTCCCATTCCCTTTCTATCACTTTCCCCTTGCCACATTCCCTTCTTCTTCTTCTTCTTCTTCTTCGCTTACATCTCTCCCGCTTCTCTTTTTATTCTTTTTCTTCCCTTCTTTTTCTCGTTATCCCTCCTCAGATAATATACAATAGAGAGCCAAAATCGTTTTGAGGTAGTCAAAACAATGATCTTCTCCACCATCTATTATCACACAGGTATTTCGGTCCACCTTTCTTTAATTTCTTTGTTTTTTCTTACTTCTATTTTTTTATGGGGTGTTTAAGTTTGAATTATGTCTTTGATTTTGTAATTTGATTAGCTTTCGGGCTTTACCCGATCCCTCCTATCGGGCACCCTCTTCCTGGTTATTTCCTCACGTTACCATGCTTGGGTATAAGGGAAGTTGTGGCTGATGAATTTAAGTGAAGGTATAGGCGCCCTCTTTCTAGCACAAAAATGTTGATGCTTACCAGTAAACAGCGGTAAATCAACACCATGTGCGGCTACACATGGTGGTCAAATGGCTCTTTCGTACTCATCTCTACCTGCTTTGGTGCACCTGCAACAAGAGGAGAGACGTTTCGGAGGTAAAAAATAAAGGGACTCTAGCAAGATACTGGACTAGGGCTCTCCAACGCTCAAGGCAGGCACTGCTCGGCAAAGAACAGGAGCTAGTTAGTTAGGAAAGAGCACGTTTGCCTCAAGCTACAGTAAATACGCTCTATTTATAAGCTACCACTTGAACCGGGTGTTAAGTAGGTTTCACCCACAAATTGTGTGTCACATTAAGGCTTGTCAGAGGATAGGGGACAAGTGTCATGGTCACCGCCAGCAGATTAGCCTCCATTTGACGGTAGGAATATGGCCATCTATTAGCCTCTTGTGGTGAATGGCTTTCTGCTTGCAAGCTCAAACAACCCGACCCGAGCACGTGTCCAATTCGAGGAGGTGACGACTCATTCCACGGCCAACTGGGGCCCTTTGGAGCACCTCGGACATACAGGCTTAGATTTTGGGGTTGATATCGCACTTTCTAGAGCACCTCCCAAGCACATTAGCTGAGCCACCGAGGATCTTCTCCTCAGGGACGGCACCGAGCACACCCCTAATAATATGAAACTAAAAATTTCTATATAGTATATCTATAACACAAAATTTTTCATTCAAGAACAGATGCAACCATTTTAATATATGTAACAATTCACATAAATGTATATTTTCATAAAAAAAAACATAACAATTGTAACAGATATGTCTGTTGATATAAAAGCATACAATCAATTAACACAACAGTTTCACACAACACAAAGTCACAACAATTTAAAACCAGCCAAAAAAGGTGGGTGCCGCGATGCCAACTTCTCAGCTCTGTGGCTATAATGCCTAGGTTTTAGTGTGCCCTAGTCTAAAACCTAGGTTTTATATCTTTTTAAAGAGTCTAGAAAGACTATGTGCTTGTGTATTAGCATGAATTTAAGTAGTGAAATGTTCAGTGAGTGACATGATGACATGCTCTAATTAATATCATTGACACTCATGATAATTAAAAACATATATATATATACATATATATAATTGTGACTTATAATCCTTTTTGTACTTTTTATAAATGTTGACAATTTTATTTCTAATGATTATTATTATTATAATCACTATTATTACTTTAATTTGGGTCGTTCAAAAAAACTAAAAAGATCGAAACTGACCACCAAACCGACCCAAAAAATTGAGAAATTCAGCTTTGGGACAAAAACAAACAAAATCTAGTGGAAACTGACCGTCAATGCACTTCTAGCAATTGGTTTTTGGAAAGCTATTTTTTGGTTAGTCGGTGACCAACCGACCGATCTTCTAGCTTGATTTTGAAATATATTATATTTCACATAATATAAAACATATAATAAAATAATAAATGAATAAAAAAAGAAACTTATCAGTTCCTATTTCCCAATCTTATGAACACAAACACTAGCCCCAGCCTTTATGTTCACTTCACAATCTCATAGCAAAATTCTAAACCCTCACCACTGTTGTCACCGCTTGCTAGTTGCACGACTGCCGCCTTCACTGTCTGTCTCTATCTTCGGTGTCTCTCTCCAAGGTTTTGGCCTCTATCCTTTTATTTGAATTATGTTTTTTTCATTCTTCACTATTTTATTTTTGAAATTTCAAATATTGATGAACTAAACTTCCATGGGGTTTTTGAATGGTCTTCCATGGTCATTTGCTTTTCCCTGTTTTTGGAATTTTTTGGAATTTTTGGAAAATATTTTGGATGGTTTCTAGGTTGTTTGTTTATAATACTAAGTGAGCCTAGAGCTTGTTCATATTATTTCATTTTATTTTATCAATTTCTGTTAATAATTTCATGTTAATTCATAAGACAATTCTGTAATAAGGAAGTGAACCTAGGAGTGAATTAATTTCGAGCAAATTTTGTGAACCATTTCTTTAAATTATGGTTTTCTGTTTTCATTCCAACTTTAATTGCATGATTTGTTCAAAATTATAAATCACCAAATGATAAAGAAAACTTAAAAGGAAAATTTCTCCTTTTTTCCTCAAACTTATTCTTTGCAAAGATAAAATCGAGATCTTTTTTTATTCTTATCGTCTAAATGGTATTTTTATTTTGACTCAAATTCTTATTATAGTGGATTGCTTGGAGTATCTTAGCTAGTTGTTCTAGTCGAAAACCTATTGCTATCTGACTATTAGGTGGGTTTTTGGTTCCACTTTTTCAAAACTAACCGTTATTGGTGAGAAACTGACCGACCAGAGACGAAGAAAAATTGGCTAATAAACACCCCTAATTTTAATTGGTGTCCATTGTAAGAGAATTCAATCAGTAAGTACATAATCAAATTTCCAATCTTTGAGAAAAAAAAACTAAAATTTGACTAATTATATAAATGTATTGTTTTGAACCTAATTACCCAAGTACAACATAAATGCTCTTTTATATGTGTGATATGATTGATATATAAGTTGAATTCTTTCCTTTTTACTATATAAGGGCTACCTGTTAATCTAATTTAGGTATTTGATGAATCACTAAATCTGATTTCTTTTTACTAAAAAAGGGTATAACCAATTTACCTATTTTATCCTCACCAGAATGTTGACAATTGCATACACTCGGTGTGAGTATGTGTGTATTCATTACTCCCCTATTTCTGAGTGAGACAACAATCTTCTCCTATTTATGTAGTCTAAAAGCCAGAAATCATTATTTCATTTCTCTTCCCTTTTTCTCTACTGTGAAATCTATAACATATTATATATTACTTCAAGCCTCCATGAATTATAAAACATCAACGGGTTGTTTGGATCTTCCATTAGGGTATATTCTTTACTTTGTATTTATATACATATCAATGCATACAATCTTTTTTTATCATAAGTGTTATATCTTTAATTTTTTTAGAAAATATTCAAGATATGGATTATCAGAATTTCAATAAATACATGCAAAATTATTTTCGTGCCCTATTTTTTAGAATAGTTGCATTTTTAAGTTAACTTTGTGGTCTGAAATATTCAGAGTCATTGGTATGATATTTAAATTAATATTAATTTTAGACCATACATTATTCATTGTGCTGAGTAATCTGTCCAATGCAGTATTTGGGGGAACTTTATTTTTGTTAATTAACATGTATTATTCATTTTGTCTTGAAACTTGTTAGCAATGATTTTGTATAAGTTTTATATGATTGTTGGAGTATGATTTAGTCAAACCAAGATCATGGTGTGAAGGATCAGTGTAGGAGGCCTGTGGTACGATTTTAACGAATCGAGCCTAATAGGAGTACTCGATTCAAACCTGTCATCTATGCCTGATCAAAGAAACCATTTGTGTTCCTTCTACTAGAGGCTTTAATGAGTTCGATCTTAGGAATGGATTGTTTAGTTCAATAAGGAGATCTTCATTCAGGTTGTTTAGGATAAAGAATCAGTAATCAACTACTGTAAATTATAACTTTTGGCACGTTCGTATTGATATATAAAAGTTTGGCTTGATAGTTAAAAGAGAGATCTACTAATTTACATAGCAAGACGTAGGAACATGCCTCAAAACTTGCACTCGATGAGGAGACGACACGTGACCCATTATTCTAAGCATTATAGAAGCCTATTTTTCCTACCATTAAAGACACGATCTAAAGAGAGACCTCCATAAATAGAGGATGGAAGCATCATTTGGGGCTTCTTAATTCTTCTAGAGACACTTAGGAAACTCTGTAAAAATTACTATAGAAATAGAATAGTGCCATTTCTAACAAGTCTTTCATTTCTCAATTCAAATTCTTGTATTTGTATAGAATTCACCAAATAGCGAACAGGCACAATAAACGTAGCTCTATTTGTAGATTGAACCACTATAAAATCTTGCATGATGTATCTTTTTTTTTTTACAGTATTTACCTTAATTTATTTTTTATGATTAGTTTTATCAATGTTATATTTGAATATGCTATCATAAGAATACCCTTTCCCTACAAAAGCCTCATTCTTTGACAAAAGACAATTCTCAGCCTCAAGTACAAGTTTGAGCCCGTTCTTACACAATAAACAAGTAGATACAAGATTACTTTTATCTTAGATACATGAACATTATTTCACAATTAATTTTTTCATAGAAGCAAACTTTATCTCTATTATCTCTTTCCTGTCTGCAACTGTTACATCATGATTCCCTATGAGAACAGCTTATTCTTCCTTCTCAACTACATATAATAAGGTCAACTTCTTATGATTGCAAACATGTAGGTGGCCTTGGAATCAAACCACCAATCATAGGACTTTGTTGTTGCAGTCATGTTAAGTTCAATAATCATGCTAATTTACATCCTCAAGACTATTGCATAAATCTCTTCAGATTTCTTGTCGATGATATTGTCGTTGTTGGAATTAATTTGTTCATTTTCCTTCTTGTATCTACGATCACTTTGGAGATGACCTTTCTTTCCACCAAAAAAAAAAAGAAAAAAAAAAGCAATGACTGGAAAACTTTTTCTAGCCATTTTTGGATTTCTTAAACTTCTTGTCATTATTGACTTTGAGTTTCTTCTAGAATTTGCTCACTTTTGTGATGTTAACGTTAGAGGAATCCAAAATTTTATTTTTGAGAATACAAACCTTGTCTTATCTTCGATTCTCAAGACTTTGGAGATGACCTTTCTTTTCACAAAAAAAAAAAAGCAATGACTGGAAAACTTTTTTTTTTTACCATTTTCAGATTTCTTGAACTTCTTGTCATTATTGACTTTGAGTTTTTTCTAAAATTCTCTCGTTTCTGCAACGTTAACTTTAGAGAAATCCAGAATTTTCTTTTTGGGATCATGAGATTTTGTCTTCTTTTTTATTCTCAAATGTTTATGCAATTCTTCTGAAGTTATGTTATCTTTTTTATAAAGGCATTTCTTTCTATAACCATTCAAACTATGGGATAATTTAATAATGATAACTCCCACTTCCTACTATTCATAGATTTCTTCTTTCAATTCTTGAAACTTTGTAACCAAAACTTGTAACTTATTTATTGGATTAAGAACAAACTTTGAATCAACCATAGAAAATTCTAAATATTTGAGAATAAGAAATTTATTTGTACCTTCCTTCTTAGTTTTATAATTGTACTTGAGAGTGTTCCATATCTCTATCATAGATTGCTTCGAGTTGTAGAGATCATAGAATCTATTTAAGAAAGTGTTGAGTATATAATTCTAGAACATCACTTCATCATCTTCTTACTTCTTTATTGCTGCCTTCACCGCCTCTAAGTCATCATCCTTTAGTTTCAGTAGAGGCTCTAAGTTTGGATCAAGAACCTAGGCAATTTTGAGGACCGTGAGAAGGAAAAATAATTTTCCTTTTTCAGCGAATGAAATTGATTCCATCGAGAAGATCAAAGTGGACATTAGAATTTAAGAAAGTGGCCATCTTTTTCTCTGCCTCCATTGGGAAGATTAAAGCCTTAAAATTGTTGAAGAATATGGGTGGAGAAATTTTGAAATGAAGGCAAGAAAAATATGAAAATAAAGGTCGGGTTTGAGGCATAAAAGATGATATTCTTTAAGGTTTTATTTACCCCATTACAATTGTGTGCTAGTGAGATCTTTACAGTAAATTATTTCTAAGATATTTGGATTCGTTTAGTAGTGTTTTCAAAATAGATGAAAATAATTTTGTTTTAGAAAATAAGAATTTTTTGGGAATTGTGGTGAGAGTGTTTTTAAAATTTTTGTTTCAAAAAATGTGCCTAAATATTTTTAAAAATTCTCAAAACAAAACCAAACGGAACCAACAAATCCTAAACACAAAAACTAGCAATATTATTATATTCTGAAACAAGACATAAAATGAAAATGTTTAAAAAATATTTAGAAACACAGAGTTGTCTGTTCGTGAATGGATATAACTGCATGTTGTATCACATGCAACCTTTTATATAAAAGTATCTTTTTATAAAATAACATAACTATTACAAAATATTTATTTGTTGATAATATGTATTTAGTTTTGTAAGAAAGCATACAATATACAACAATTTGAAACAACAAAATGCTTCTCAACGCCACTGCACTTTGCTCTTTGGAAAATGTACCAAACTTATATAGACGCTAGCGCTGCCATGCTAGCTTCTTAGCACCACGGCGCTTTGTTCTCTAGATTTAGTATTGCATGTTGTAGGCTTCAGCACCATGGCACAAAAAAACCATAGCCGCGGCGCTCAACGCTGATTCAATATTTCTTGGTTTTCCAATCATTTTATAGGGAGATTTTTAAAAATGATTTTTTCAAAAAACTTTTTTTGGTCAGTTTTTGGCCAAAAAAAAAAGGCTTTTGAGGTATGAAAACGGCTCCAGTTTTTTTCCTTTTCATCCTGTTGAGGTTCCTTACCTTATTATAGTTATTTTTCTTATCTTTTTGAAAAAAACTAGGACAGTTTACCTACTCAAAAAAGCATGTTTTTTGATGAAAAAAAAAAATCATTTACCTAATTTCAAATTTTTTTGGATCTTTTTTCAAATTCTGCCCATTTTATATGTGACTTTGACTTTAATAATTTGAGAACCATATTACAATCTCTCAAACAATTAATGTACGGTAATCATCAATCAAGCAATATGTTTTTTTTTTCGTATTATTATTTTTTTTAATGAACATTCAATATATATTTGATACACGCGCACAATTCCTTGCATGTTCGGCTGCGCCCAAGTTTTTTGCTCTGAATTTAACACATTATAAGTGTCCGCATGAAAATAAGCCAATATATTTGTACATGTAATAATCCTTTAATCGTGTGGTTTTCAAAATCTTCGTTCTTTTTTTCCCTCCCTTTTGTGCATTTTTTGTCCTCTACCTGTCACGTGTGCGCTTGTGTCTATATATATATATAAAAAATTTGTTAAACAGGGGTTGGAAAACGACAATCTTCTTGCAAAATTTGGTCCTTAATCCTTTAAGGTATCTTACACGTTTTCCCCAAACTTATTTTTAGGCTTTATAACTTGTTGCCTTAATTTTTAGTAAGGTATTTTGGTATATTGGTTTGAACCACTTTTGGATTAAAAATATTTAAACATTCGAGAGCTTCACACTTTAGCATGTGAGAGCTTTACACTATAATATGTGAGAGCTTTATACTTTTTTTTTGTTCAAACTAAATGTGTCAAACACCCTAGCCGCTAATTAATTTTGATAATTTATCTCCCCAACTTGCTAAATTATTCTAATGTGGTCCAGTTTGTTGATGGTTGTATCAATTTGGTAACAAAAACTGCATACAACAAAAAAATTTAATAATCTCAACTTGAACCTTGACACAAATCTCTCAATTCTCCACTTTTTTTGTTTTGTTTCGTTTTGATTTTGTTTTATTTTTTGAGGTGGCTAAATTGTCCATTCTAAGTCCCTCAAATACAGCCAAAAGTTAACGAAAAAATGGTAATTGGAACACTTTGCAGTAGTTTAACAAGTTGGAAGAATGAATTGTCAAAATTAATAGTTTAGAAAGTAAGTCGTCAAATTCTAAAAAGTTTAAAGATTAAAGTGCCAACAATTCTTTAAAAAAAAAAAATTCATAACATAGTTTATCGCGGATCAAGATAAGTGGCTCTCATGTAGATATTTAATATAGGGTGTCTAAAGATAAAAAATAAAAAATAAACCTTTTGAACTATAATTTCTCTACTGGTGCCAAGTCCCTAATTATAATATTACTTTTACTATTTAGTGTCATCTTTTAACGGTCGATGACCTTTCTCTAGAAATTGGAAATGGAGTTTCTTGAGCTGAAAAAACTGTTGCATGCGCCGGAAACTAAAATTGGATTTACGACAAAATAAAAAAATAATTGAAATCCAAACAGTACAAAGATTTATATGGTTCGGTTTTTGGCCTATGTCTATGAACAAAGACGATGAAAAATTCCACTATAAACGAAAAGATTACAAAAGTTGAACAAAAATTCCCACCACCTAAAACTCAAATCCCGAATGCACCCAAAATCTCAATTACTTAGAACTAGTCTCCATTTATATACATACATAACCGAGGTAGGACAAAAAAAAAAAGACATATGCCCAAATAAGACAAACAATTTAGTCCACAATTGATGTGCCAAAACTAAAGAACCCAACAAAGAAAACAAGGAATATCAACTTTTTTTTCTTCAAATATTACTAATTATTACATTTCTCATTGGGCTATTTACTTTTTATGCCCTATATTTTAATTTTACTTATATATTATATCTTCGAGTTTTGATCTCATTAGATATTTACCTTCAGATTAAAATTTTATGTATAAATTTATATTTTTTCCGATCAATCTTCAATTTTGATTTAAAAAATTGCTAAAAACACCCTCAAATCAAAAAATTTGAGAGCTTTTAAAAAATAAGTAATGTTCTGTGTGTTTTTGTTTTTGTTTTCTTTTTATTTTTATCGTTTAAAAGTTTTAGTTTTTTCTCTTTTACTTAAAGACAATTTGTCATTTTAAATGTCAAAATTAACTACTGTTTGAGGTGAGGTATAAAATTGTATATTAAATCTAATAAAAATGTATACACTTAACGAAATCACACACCAAAAATAAAATTTTTTAAATTAACTTAAAACAGACGTATAAAAAGATAAATATCCTTTTCTTATTAATTAGAATTGGTGTGCCAATGAACCATTCTAAAAGATGAATAAACTATGAAATTAAGCACAATGTGTTTTACAATAAAAAAGGCACCACAAATGTTCTAAAAAACAAAACACAAAAAGCAGAACATATGTTCTACCAAAAATACAAAAAATGCACAATATGTGGAAGTCTATATGTGGAGAGTTCAAGAACAAGACTTGACCTAGTACTTGAAGTTCCAGTTCTAATTTGGACTCTTAAGTCTCTTCTTGACCAGTACTCCATAAATGACAACCCCCATCTCCGACATTTTTTTTTCCCCTCGGAAATCCTAGACATTAGCTCAAAAGAGTTCCTAAGGTGATGAAACAGGTGAGATATGGGAAAAAGAAAAAGCTTTTATAGAGCATATCGAAAGAAGAATTCACGTCCAAAAAGTGCAAACCTCCCCCATCATAGCTCAGCTACAAGATTTACATTCAATGTGGCCTAGAACTCTATAGCTAATCAGCTATATCTACGAAGCATAGGAAATTCAAAGTCAAAACAAAAAAAAAATTACTAAATGGAAGGACCAGATTTACCATATCAGGGTAAAAGATTTTGTTTGGTATGGTGGGTTTTCTAGGGCACTAGGCAGCAGTTTCTTCCTCAATTCAAGCAGGAAGATTTGGAATACGTTTTTTTATTTTTTATTTTTTTAAATGATCCTTCAACTTTGTTTCTTCCATCGTACAAAATCCTAGAAAAATCAAAATCAGATATCTAGGAATTCGGATAGCCTGTTGTCAAGTCACCAAATCTCACCAGTGATTTAACGGCAACAGTTACCTAGTTGTAAAGAAGAGAGAAATCCCACATTTTTAATGTTGGTACGGCGTCTGTCAGTCCATCGTACCCATTGGAAATGTAAAGGGATAATTGCTTATAATTACTACAAGCATAATTATAACACATAAACTTATACGAATGTATTTGATGTATGGGATTATGGCGACACTGCTACAAATTGGATTTAGCTGCTCCTAGTATTATTCTTAGTTTGTGATTGGATAGAATTTTGTTATATGATTCGTTCCACCAAAAATACACGTGTGTGAGATAACTTATGTTCTTCAAATACATGAATTTATTGTAAAAATGAATTAGAAAGAGAAGGGAAAAATTAAATATTTTCTTTGTCTTCCTAATTTCTGAATTCTAGGTCATCAATTTTAGGCTAGACAAATTTATTGTGAGAAAACCCATGAGTTTAAACTCATTTTCCATATACCCATTTAAAACATGTGTTTAAAATCCTACTATTTAAAACATGTGTTTAAAATCCTACTATTTATAAAAATACACTAGAATGGGACCTATTATTTTTTAAAAAGTAGAGTTTTAACCCATGGGAATGAAAATAATTTTTCATTCATATTGGAGGTAGGTTATCCAATCACATTTAATAATTTCCTCACCCCTATTCTTGTCTATTTATATGTTTATAAGTATAATAGGCTAGTTTTAGTGGTGGAGCCTGACACTTTTCAATGGAAGAACTAGGAAAAAATTTCAGAGACAGCATTTCATTCACATGAAACATACTTGTAGTTTTTTTAATTATTGCATAAGGGTGCAATTATAATTTTTCTGGTAAAATAAAGGCAAAACAACATACTTTAAAGTTTTAATGGAGGAATAGTTGTAATTTTTCAGAAAAATAAGGGTATAACTAGCATTTTTTTAATAGTGTTAGCAGCTAAAATACTTACCTAGCTATTAGAATTCTTACTTCTGATGTTTTTAAACAACGAAAGGAAATTTGGAGTGTTTTTAATTACACTTCTTAATAGACAAATAAACACTAAAGAATCTTTTCTTTTTTTCTTTATTTTCCAATATATTCTTTCCAAGTTAGTAACATGCTCAAAATTATTAATCTCAAACTCCAAAAATAGTGGCCTTTGTCTTTAGTTTTTTTTAATAAATAAACACAATAAGCGAAATAGGCCGAATGAGAAGTAAGATAAATAAATGGCTGCAATGACAACGATAGTAACGGAGATGGTGACGACGAACAATAACTGTTTGGAGACAGAGGGAGGGAAGGAGAGAGAGAGTGAGAGATCGACATGAGGTCCCTTATCCAAACAGTGAAGGTTCTAAGGCCATCTCCAACGAGACGGTATTTTCGCGTTTTGCGACAAAGTAGAGCAATATTTGCTCTCCTATTGGGCGTTTTTCCGACGCTAAACTAGAATGAAGCAACAGTGATGCTTCAAATGTAGCGCAACACTATGTGTGCTACGCTAACTTACTTTCTCCTCTTTTTTTTAAGTTTAATTAGTTTTAAAACATCCCTAATACACTTTGTTGGGATTATAAAGATAGAATATAAAAAATAAATAAATAATATACATGAATTATTTCTTTTAGAGTAAAATTTATGGTAAATGGCTGGAGATAAGCTTTTTGGGAGATATGAAAGGTCCGTTTGTTTCAAGTTTTTTTAGATTTAATATATTCAAATTTAGATTCGAGTATCAAGAATCTTTTAGATACATGTTTGTTTCCTCCAAAATCTGAATCATTTGAGTATCAATAATCCAAGTTTTCAGAGTTCTCATCCTCCTTTAAACTTTTGATACTCAGATATCTTTGCTACAGTAAAAAACTAAAATTCTCTCTCCTATATTTGAGAAAAAAAATCATAACTTCTTCATTTGATATCAAATTGAGATGATTCTTTTTTCACTGTGTTCTTAATGAAGAGAGGAATAAATCAAGATCTATCTTGCATATTTTTTAAAATCATTAGCATTAAGATTTTATTAGATTTATTAATCAATCAAAAGCTATCTTCACTGCCCCTCCAAACACAAATTTTAATTTTATTCTATACTCAGATTAAAACTTAAATGCACATCCAAATATCAATTCAAATAACAATTCAAATCACTAACTCAAATCCTAATTCAAAACATACTAACTCAAATTAAATCATTAATTCGAATCTATTTACCATAGGGACCCGAAATTACTCTATTTTAAAAATAGTGCAACTCTAAAATAAAGTAATGGGTTTGAGATGGCCTAAAGAATGAGAGGAACAAAGAGGTGAGAGTAAGAAGATAAAAAGTCAAAGATAAAGGAGAGATGGAAAGAGCTCAAGAGAAAAAGAGAGAGGAAAGTGGGATTGAGAAGGAAATTAGATTGCAAATCCTACATAAAAAAAATAAAGGGGATGTTTAATTTTGTTTTTGAGAAGTTTTCTCTCATTTTTAAAAATACAAAAAATAAAAATGAAAACAAAAAATTATTTGGTTAAATTTTTGACAAAACACAAAACAAAAACATTTTTAAAAACTCCCTCAAAAATTCCAAAAATGAAAACAAAAAAAAAAACCTGTTTTCTCTATTTTCTTTTCACCTCCTTGCCTCCTTCCCTTGACATTTCTCTACAAGACCTATGACCAGCCCTCGCTGGTGAACTCGTTGTCATTCCAGCTATACCTAACAACCCCAGCTGACAGCACAAACATTGGTGGCCACCCTATTCCTACCAACAGGTCTCGACGTCGCTCAACTGTAGCAGTCACAACACACAGCCAACAACCCAAACTCGCCCTCCCCCATCCTCGACAAGCTTTTGGGCCTCAGAACTGATTGCTGTGCATTGCCTATTCCTCGGATCTTACCCTTCCCCATCTCTAGCGTCACAGCCCCCTCCTCTATCGAATTCCTCTAGCATTGTAGCACTCTCAATCCACGCCGATGTTGCAGCCATCTGGCCTCACATCATCATCGACCACGACAACCCTCCCTCGTCGAGCTGATGCCAACATCGCCCTCCCTTTCAACCCACGCTGATTATGCAACGAATGAAGAGGAAGACTTCCTCATTTTTTTTAGTTATTTTTTAAAAAAAATAATTTTTGTAGTTCTTATTGGTATTATTAATCAATATAACATTAATAATCAGCTTTTTAAAGTTAAATTTTGTTTTGTTTTGTTTTGATTAATAAGTTTTTATTAAATAAATTATTTGTTTTTAAAAACACACTATAATATACGACCAAATACAATTTCAAAAACAACTCTAGCATATTTTATAAACCATTCTCATTTTTAGATATGTCTAAAAATAAAAATCAAAATGAAACACTATGAAACAGGCCTAAAAAATTTAAACCTAAAAATTGCCTATTATATTTCAATCTTCGTAAATATACAATTTATCTCCAAAAGTTTCAACAATTGGCCTATTTACTCTTAGTAAATTACTTATTTAATTAATTTGTTATTACCTTTATATGAGAAAAGTTGTGGTGGAATAGTTGTTTACTCTACTGGTAGAGTACTTTATTAGGACCGTTCGATTTAATTTAGTAATGGAAAAAGATAAAGAAGCATCAAACTAATGTTAGTGATGTGCCCTAGGTTAATTATGTAATGACCACATATTGATTTCATTACATTTACATTTTATTAATAAAGAGGCATTTTTATTATTGTTTTTTATTCTAATTCTATGAATAGTTAATTCTACCTAAGGTCATCAAGTATGTGACTTGATAGTAAAACTCTTAAGTGAAAATTAAATTATATTCTAAATTATCCCTAGTTAGTCATTATTATTGGGATAATAATGAATGAAGATTAGTATGAAGTTTGACTGATGATTATATTTTACTAATCATGTGAATGAGATACTAAGTCAACTCTTAGATACATATTTGAGAAATGATGTATTGGATTGACCTGCTATGAGAATACTGCATGGATAATTGTCATAAGTGATTCTCATCACAATAGTATTATCCTAGTTCTCTGACCAGAAATTACCATGGTTTCCTACATGACAAGTTCTATATTTTGATGCAATCTAATATTATCTTTAACAGGATGATGGAATAGATTGTTGTTGGATATAGAGTGAATCATGTGAGGAATATGAGTGATTAAGAAGGAATTTATCCCTCATTTATTATGAGAAAGA
>CAMOHE010037455.1:0-17471 GCA_946598075.1 Artocarpus hirsutus
GATTAAATAGTATAAGGATGACGTAAACCATGCCTTATGTTTAATCAAGGTATCTAGTGACAAAAAGGACTTTAATACTTATTGTGGATTAGGTTATGTCGGATTATTGACATTCGCATAACTTGGATAATCATAATGTCTTGCTAGAGGTCGCTTATAATTTGTGAGCTAGAAACAGAATTATAAGTCCACTACCAACGTTATGTAAACCTACAGGGTCGCACACTTAGAACAAATCAAAAATGAATTTTTGTTTAACTGTGTCTAGGTTCAATGAACTTGATAATGTCCAGATTCAATGGACTAGATATGTCTACGTTCATTGAATCTGACATTATCTAGATTATCTGAATCATATTCGAATTACTGACATTATCTAGATTTTCTAAATCAGATTTGAATTACAGACATTGTCTAGATTATCTGAGTCATATTCGAATTACAGTTTACCCTATTTACAATCTGACTCTATCTCGAAGTCAATAGATATATATATATATCTGCTTTAGGGTTTTTAGCTGAATTAAGAATAAAAAAGGTGTTCTATCATTCTAAAAGGACAAAAAACATTAAAACCTTAAAATTAGATAGAGTCTTTTAACGCAAAAGAGATGGTGCTAGCACACCAATTCGTTTTTGAGAAAGTCTGCTCGTACGGATACCTGCAGAGGGCGTTGCTCTAAGTAACAACGTCTAAATCTGATCCCAAATACTAAAAGCTCGAGTTAGGGTGTCACCGGAGTGAACCCGCTCTCTCCTTTCGAGAATCTTGCCTTTTTGTCATCCTTGTAAGATTCTATGACTTTCTTATCAATCTAATCGAATTACATGGATCCTGCGAGAGTTTTGTGGGAATTAATTTTTAATTTTTTGCTGTGTATTTAAATCATAAAATCCAACAAAACCTAACACTTTTTAGTTCAAAACATGTTTCCGGACTTAACATATAATATAAATAATTTAACCACTACTTTCTACAATTTACATACACATAGAAAAGAAAGGTCCTAATCCGTAATTAGCGTTGAAGTGCATGAAAAAGGCACCAAGGAAGCAAGTGGGGGACGGGGTTGCTAATATCAAAGGGGTTTTGTTTGTTAGTAGCTGCATTTGTTTGGACACCACAAAAATATTAAATTCATTTTTATTTTTTTCCTTGTTTTTATACAATTGTTGGAGAATTTGTTTCACGTGACGGAAATGATCCTCACACTTGCAAGAACCGTAGAGGGTCCACAGGGGAGAATCCGAGAGTTTTGTGCCCAAAACTTCATGTTAGATAATATCAATTCTAATCAAAACTTTTTTATTGCTACAATGTAAAACTCTCATATATAATAGTGACTAGAAAAAATACAATCTAAAACTTTTACATGCTATAGCTTTTGGTTTAAAAGGTTCAATATTAGCCACACTTTCCAAACACTCTATTCGTGTTTGGAGCTGGAGTGGAGAAGGCATATGTAACAGCCGAGCATTTTTACTACTTTAAAAATGTAATAACTTAAAGATTATGTTAAGACAAAAATACAATTTAAGAAAAATAATGTATAATAATATGAAAAATAATGCAGTATTAGATAATATAATGTAAGAAAATACACTGAAAAAGTTATGTAGTACAAAAATTACACTGCAAAAGTAATGTAATGTAAGAATTTGACTGTTTAAGGTTAAGCATTATAGAAATTAGACTGTTTAAGTTAAAGCAGTACAAGAATAATACTGTTTGAAGAATATGGATGAATAAGAAATGCTGTAACAGTATAAAATATGTACGACAGTATAAGAAAAATACAGTCAGTATAAATTTAAACTGTACAAAGTTAGATAATGTTGAAATTACATTATGTAATAGATGAAAATAAGTATGGAAGGTTATGAGATCTCATGAATTGTATAGAAAAGAATACCAACAGTATAAAAAAATACTGTTAGTATAAATTTAGACTATGTAAAAAGTTTTATGGGACCCACCAAGGGGACACTTTGAGAGTTTTGATTAGTTTACCACAATTGCTAATGTGGCCCAATCACAAAAGGCCAACTTACCCCTAATCATAATTAGGATGATGATTCATCATTTTTATTAAAAAAAAAATCCATTCTTACATTCATTGAATTTGGACAGTAAGACATCAAGGAAATAAGAGACCAAAATTTTGGTCTCCACCATGCAAGAAAAAAAAGAGAGAGAAACGTGAAAAGGAAACAAAAAAAGAAAGAAAGAAAGAAAGGAAGGAAGGAAGAAAAAAAAAGTTCCATTTTCTTCTCAAAGAGAAACCATCCTCTCCTAAGCTATTCTTTCTCAAAATTTAGATGAATTCTAAACCTCCAAGGTATGCAAGGAACCAAGAGCAAGTGTTCTTAAGAAGAGTAGGAATTTTTAAGGAAAAACTCAAAACTTTTCCCTATGGTGTACCAGGGTTTTGTTCAAGATTTGATAGAATTTTTATAGTGTGGTATGGGTTTAATATCAAGGGAACTTTGAAGGGTTTCAAGCAAGGAGAAGTGAAGACAAGCACTTTTCATGGTTTAGGTAAAATCCTAGTCTTTTTAATTAAGTTAAAGTTTATGTATTTTATACATGCCAAGTGTTTGATGATATGTTTTGAGCTATGGCATATAAATAGACCGTATGGTATGATTGTTTTATGCTTTATAAGGATGGAGATGATGAAAGAAAGAAAGAAAGTAGGGATTTTGCATTTAAAAATGAAAAACTGGTAAAATTGCAGGTTTAGTTAGTTTTCAAGAAGTGATGGTCTACAGGGCCTTAGAGGCCAATTTATGTCCCAAATATGGTATAGAATTTGCCAACACAATGAGGGAAACCACTTTTGTGAATAAAGTTTTATGAAATTCTAAAAGGACCAAATTACAAAGTTTTGCTAATTCTCAACAAATTTAAAAATCAGCCAAAAAGTCTACCTGCAACGTTAGAATTTGAGAAAAGTTAAAACATAAAAGTTATAAAACGCATTAAAACTGTTAAGACAACGTGGACAATATCTCAAAATTCTACTCAGTTTAGGAGCTATGAATTTTACAAAATTTTGAGCACAAAATTTCAAGAAATGGAAATGTTATGAAATGTTTAGAATTCGACCAAAGAGCTTTTGTAAGTTTTATTCCTTATGAAAAACTAAACTTTTTGGTATAAAGTGGTCGTTTTTGGTTCCGAGAGGCAAAAATGTAAATATCTTTGTATTTTGGGTCAAAAGTATAAAATTGTGTAAAAACTAGGTTTTCACTAGGGAACATTGGTTTCATGCACTGTTGTAGGCGGTGAGTAATCATAGATGCTAAGTTTTAATGGATTCAAAGTTTAAACAAGGAAATAATGAAAGAAAAATATATTAAGGGTAAAATAGTCATTTTATGAAAAAGGGCCAAAACGAACCTGAAACGCCCAATGTCAGGAAACTTTTCTCAATGGGAATTTTTTGGTAATACGTAGGTAATGGAATGGTAAAGTTAAGCAATGAGTTTTATTAAGTTACGGAATTAGTAAAAACCCATTAAGGGTAAAATCATCATTTAAAAAAAACGGCTAAAGTAAAGTTGAACACTTCAAACTAGCGAAACGTTCTTAGACAAAAAATGTTTCATAATATGATAAGTGACAAAACCATCACATGAGATGGAAAATTTAATAAGAGATGTTCAAGTAAAAGAAAGGTAACCTGGTGGGTTATAAAGTTAAGTAAACAAAAAGGTGACCTGATGGACGGAATTAAATAAAAGGTACAGTAACCTGATAGGGTACAAAGTTAAAAGCAACAAGGTACACTGTAAAAAGAAGGGTAAACTGATAGGGTACCAAGTTAAGTTGAAAGAAAATAAATGTTTAATGTTTAAGTTCTATTATCATTGAGTAAATTGGTAACATGAAAAGTTAGCTAATAAATTAAGTGTCGTATGATCAGGACATAGAGACTGACTAATGAAAGGAAAAGAGAAAGAAACGGGAACCTTAGAGCTAAGTCTAGATAAGTTCAAACCTCACCTACAGCATGAAGTAAATGATTTCTAAATGTTTATATATATATATATATGTATGTTTATGTTTGCAAATGTGTTTGTAATTGTCATGCAAGTTATTTTTAAAGCATGATTGCATTTTTTATGCAAAAGGTTTTAAAGTTTAAACTAAGATTTATAATGTACTTACAACTATTAGGTTTAAAGCATAATTGCATTTAATAGGCACAATGTTTTAAAGATTAAGTAAAAGTTTGCAATGTATTTGCAATAATTATGTTTAAAGTACGATTGCATTTTGTTAATGTATAATGTTTTACAGTTTGAGTAGTTGTTTTATGTTACATTTGTTATGCAATAAGTTTCAAATAAAACAATTATGATTTGCAAATGTGTTTGCATATAACGTAATTGCATTTGGATATGCTCACTAAAGTTAATAAGAAGGTAAAGTAAAGATAAAAAAAAGTATCATACCAGCCTTCTTGATGTGAGGTACACAAGCAAAGTTAAAGTTTGACCTCTTTAATGTGAGGTATATGACCTTGGTGTTCAATGGTCTCAAGTTTTCTACAAGGAAAGCATCATGTTTATAATCTCATGATTGATGATGTTGGTACGAACACTAAAGTAAGAAAAGGAAAGATAAAGAACAAAGATAGAAAGTTAAAGTAAGAAAAGAAGGTTCATAAGACGCTCATAATTGAAAGTTCATAATTGAGTATAAATAGAAATATACATTTTGATGTTGCTTGTTTTCCTTGTTATGAAATATTTTTATGTTATGAAAAACATTATGAGGAATGTCTTATGTTAAGTGTTTATGAAAAACATTTTCATGTTTACAAGAAAAGGTTTATAAATGACATTTTATGAAAAACATTCAAGAAATGTTTTATAAAAAACATTTTCAGAAATGTTCATGAAAAACGTTTTAAGAGAAAGGTTTTTATGAGAAAAGTTTTCAAAGCATGTTTAAATGATTTGTAAGATTATGTTTGAACTTACTGAGCAAAGCTTTTTAAAAGTTTCTTCATACTGTAGGTAGTTCTATAGGTAAGCAGTAGGATTTTGTTAGAAGAGCTAGGTGCTACAGAGGATAGATGAAAAGATTTAGGTATGGATACCACCACAGTTGCTTTCGCTACTCAAAAAAAAGGTTTTCCACTATTTAATATAGTGTTTTTAAAGTTTTAAGAAAATCAGAGTTTTATGAAATGTTTTCAAAGTTTTAAGATATGTATTTTATGAAATTTTTTATATAATAATAAAAATAAGTTTTAAGTTATGATTCAGTTAACGTTTCTTCTTAAGTTTTAAAAAATGACTTGAAATGGTTTTAAAGTCAAGTGTTAAGCTGTGACTCAACTTAAATTGTGACAGAAGTCGCAACAGCTTTTCAAGATGTAAAAAGAAAAAAAAAATTATTTTAGTATTTTTCTTACTAAGTAAGTAAGATTAATGTTTAAGAAACAATGTTTAAGAAAATTAAGTGAATGTCCGAAAAGATGGGCCGTCACAGCATATGACATTGATATATAGTATTGCATGGTGATATATATCATTATATTGTACCATTGTACAGCTGCCTAACGTATGATATTTTTTGTGACATCTAAGGACGTTTTTTTGCTTGTATTGTATGACATCTAAAAGCCCTTTTTTTTACAGTTTTAGGATAATAATAATGCATCTTCAACTAGTACTAGTACAAGAGCTTCCTTAATTTTTCATCTTTACATCAACCATTTCGTCTTTTTCCTCTTGTGGTGCCTAAAGTAGAAGAAAGAAAAAAACAGGGTGGGGGGATGGGATAGGGATGGGATCTTTGCTTCAAATTTATGCTTTTTTGGAATGTTTCATGAGGAAAAAGTTAAATGAGATTCTTAAAGGGTTTCACTAGAGGAGCACTTGGGAGTTTGCTTTTTTGTTTCGAGAACCCTAGGGAGCTTTAAGATGTGTTTGAATGAAACATTCAATAAATTTTGAAAGCTCTTTCAGATGTATTTGTTCTTAGCATGTGATAACAAAGTCTGCTAGATTTATTTCTATACGGTGTTGTATATAGGCTTTGTGTTATATGTCTGTCACACTTCCAAATCAGGATAATGATGTGGCAATGGATTAAAAATAATTAATTAAGATTTAACTTAAACTCCAATAATTAACTCTCTATTTCCTTGAACACTTTCCTAAGATTTATATAAAAGTTAACAAATTAATATAAATAAAAATAACTTGAAATAAAATAAAACATAATATAAACAATAGGAATTTTTGGAATAACATTGATAAATTAGAAAATTAGACTTCCCGTTAAACACCATTTGGGTCCTAGCGGACCACAAATTAGTGCGTACAAAATTTAGACATAACGAAAATAACATCCAAACCATAATCCAACAAAATAAATCATAGAGCATAAAAATAGTCTCATTATTACATGCCTTGATAAAGAAAATAGATAATCAAATCTAATCATAGAATACTATAAACCTCCTGGGGGATTTAAAATTAAACATAGATAGAAGACTATAAACAAAAGGCTTAGTAGGATATCAAGTTCAAAATTATATTTAAGAATAAAGCATAAACAGTGTGAATAATTTAAAAAGTAAATAGCTCGGTTAGTCCCTAACATTCTTAAAAAGGTACAATTTGGTCCCCAACTTTTTATTTTTTTAACTGAGTCTAATTGCTTAAAAAGATAAAATTTGATCCCTAACTGTTAAGTTTAACCGTTAAAAAATGTTTTAACTACTTTAATAATGGTAAAATACCTAATATATTTTAAAGAAATTAAAATTAAAACCTAAACATTAAAAAATAAAAAAATAAATGTACTATTACAATCAAAATTTATTACAATAAGATCTTTTTTCACTAAAAAATTATATCTTTTTTTTTAATAAAATCAGATCTAAAAAAATCATATCACTTTTAGATCTACCCCAACACCCTTCCTTTGGCATCTCAGCTCTAGTCTCTTTCTCTCTCAATCTCGTAGGAAGCCAAGATTTTGGGTTTAAGGCATGCCGTTGGTCGCGATCTTCAGTGGTGGGTCGTGACGGGGGGTTGGGGCTGACAAGGCGATTAGGTTTAGGGGCCGATAGGGTTTGGGAGAGGGGCCAAAAGGGCAACAAGGTTTGGGGGCCAATGGGGTTTGCAAAGAAAGCTGGAGGAGAGAGAAAGAAGAAGAAGAAGAAGATTTGGTTCAAGATGGCCTAAGAGCTATGATGGGGTTAAGCGCAGAAGAGTGGTCATTGGCGTGGGAGGAGGGTGGTGGGTAGGGGTGGGCGACAAGGAAAGAGCTGCTAGGTTTGGGTATGGTTTTTGGTTTTCTTCCTTTGTTTTTTTTTTATTTTTCTTTTTTATTTTTCTGATTTTGAATATTTTTGAGTAAAAATCAAAACAATGGATGTGATTAGGTGTTTCTAAATCAGTGGCTGTAATTTACTTTTAATTTTTAATGTATCAATTATTTGAAGGATAATTTAGTAATTTCAATTAAAAATGTATTAAACAATTTTTAATGGTCAAACTTAATGGCTAGGGACCCAATTACACATTTTTTAAACGATTAGACCTAGTTAAATAAAAAAAAGATTGGAGACCAAATTGCACTAATTTAAGAAAGTTGGAGACTAACCAAGCTATTTACTATAATTTAAATAAAATAATTAAACAATATATAAGCATTTCAACAAGTGGATCTTGCCGAACATTTCATATGATTAAATCATAAATTATAACTTATTTATTGTAAGGCCTGAAATAGACATCTTTGAAGTAGACCATTCGGGTTTTGGGACCTGCCACCAAAATTGCCTTCTGCACGACCTGAACTTTGTGACACCATATATTTAAAAAACACAACCAACAAAGGAATTTCACATTGGTTGGCATTTGAAAACTTTTTACTTAATTTCTCACTCTAGTGTGCTCGTACCAAGATATTGATTATTTTCTTAAAATCATTTTCTTTTTTAAAATATATTTTGAAAATATTTGAAAATAATTCTTGAATGCAATTAATTTCTTAAAAACATTTAAGAACATAATATAAGGCCAAGACGCTTAAACATCATGGCTAAGAAAGGAAGGATATAAATTCCTATCTCAAATCCTAACAACGGAGCACCTCGTAACTCTGTATCCGACCAATACACGTTAGCTCCTCATGGCAAGTTGCTAACCTTATAAGTAATCCTCAAATATTAACACATTTATTAAAGTCAAAGTATATGCAACTAGCATGCCATAAATGGTTTTTTAAAATGCCATTCTTTATTCTGAATCCTACGTTTATTCACATAATAATAAATTACTCTTTAAAATGCATCATTTATCTTTTTTGCTCAGTACAAGAAAGACAAATGCACTTAAAGCACAAACAAGCAAAAAGAGCTTGGATGGCTTAAACGGTAGCTTCTGGAGCAAGCTGGTCGACTGTGATACACTACCCTCGATTGACAGTGGCATCATGTAGAACTTGGGTCCACCGTAATATAATGTACTTAGTTGGCTACGATGCCTCGACACACATACTCTGTTTCGAGCATTCAAACTTTAATTGAGTTCCAATCATCTCGGATCAGTTCCAATCATCTAAAACATGTTCTAAACTTTTAAAACCACTATACGAACTTAATGGAACTTGTTTTAGCATTGCTTTAACATGTTTAATCAGTTTAAGCATCAACTCTATGATTTGTTTAAAACATTGAAAAATAAAACTTTAAACAGGTTTGAAAACAGATTGCATGCTCAACAAAATTAGATCTAACATGAAAAATGATGTAAAACAATAATTAATTGTTTCTAACGGTTTTTCCATCAAGCCCAGATATTAAGATCAAAAATCAAAGGCACAATCTCTGACATGCAGATTCAAGTTTAAAACAAAAAACTCCAAAAACAATACTTACAACAAAATGTCAATATCCGGACCCAGGAGAAATTGTTATAGACGAAGGATTAATTGAGTTTTACAAAATCTTCTAACGTAAGATTAAGAAAAATTGGAATTGACTTGTGTTGGTTTTGTGTGAAGAGCTGAGTTCAGATTTTGAGAGCGCGCGTGTGAGTGAGTCACGTGAGGGTAAGAGTGAGGAGAGAGTGGTGAAATGTTTCGAGGCTCTCTGACTTCTAATCAGAAGTCTAATGGTGATTTTTGTTCAAAAATCAAGGCGGCTAGTTGTGTTCTGGAAAGTGGTTTTAATGTTTTTCACGTGAAAGATTTTGTGTGGGGCTAGAGGGGCTGTCTTGGAATTTAAACTAGAGCTGGGTATTCAGAAATAATTAGTTAAAACATTGGGAAAATGGTGTAATTAAATCAAAGGTAAAATATTAAAATAATAACTAGAAATTTTGTTTTAAAATAATTAATAATTACTGAAAATAAAATAAATTAAAATAAATTAAGAAAATGAAAATTTTAAAAGTTGTTAATTAATAACTAAATATTTAATTGCGCACACTAATTATCATTTTATGCATTAATTTTAATTAATTAACTTTAAAACATTACAAAGTCTTTTAATCTCAATCGATAAGAAGTTTTCATTGATTGTAGAAATATTAAAAAAGCCATTTATGTGATCGAAATTTGGTGTGCTTATTTAGCTTTTTGTTGTTGGAACTTGGGACACATGTATCCCCTTAAGCCCCCTTCAGCATTTTCATTTGAAATTACAAGCGTCTCTTGAGATCTCCAGGTTATTCGGGTGAACAATAGTGTTTGTAACTTTGTAACTCTCTTTGTTCAGTTGAATTGAATTTTCCATTTCAGAAAAAAAAAAGAAAAAGAAAAAGAAAAAGGAAGAAGAAGAAGAAGAAGAAGAAGAAGATTAGAAGAAGTCACAAAAAAGCTTGAAGAAAAAAATACAAATAATTTTTTAGAGCTCTTACATGTGATAAAACTGGATTTGGGCTGAACAATCCTAGTCCAAGTTTTTATGTCTAAACCATGCAGTCCAATTTGAATCAGGCTCGCCATATGAATCCATGCTTGGACCAAAAATTTTAAAATCATGTTCCTTTTTTTTATGACTCTAGCTCAAAAAACCCTCAAAGAAATTCAAAATTTTATGTTTAAACTAAAAAAAAGTTCAAAACATATAAAGTCTTAACTTATGAACCAAATGGAGCAATAGAATTATAATTGTTGTATATCCTGGTTCAACATATTCCCAAATTTTAAAATTGGTTCATTTCAGCAGTTGACAGCATTAGGGTTGATGAGGGAGAAGGACCTGACGATAGTAGAGTTGCAATATGGAGGAAGAAGAAGGTCGCAAGGGCAGTCAGAGCAAGGAGAGGGAGGGAGGAAGGAAGAATACCCTAGCATTCTAGATTTTTTTTTTTTTTTTTTTGTCTTTTTAATCTCTGAAAGCAGTGCTTTAGAGACCGTACCACAGAACTGAAACATTAAAATATCAAACACATAAAAATTTTAGGGTCCGTTTAATAAATAGATTCGAATTAATTATTTAATTTGAGTTGTGTGATTTGAATTAATGATTTAAATTATTATCCGAATTAACGTTTAAATATATATTTAAGTTTTAATCTACATATAAAATAAAATTAGAATTTGTGTTTAGAGAGGTAGTGAAAATAATATTTAAGTTATTAACAAATCTAATAAAATCTTAATGCTGATGATCCTAAAAATATGCACTATGAATATTAATTTATTCCCCTCTTTACTAGAAACACATTAAAAAAGAATCATTTCAATTGGATATCAAGTGAAAAAGTTATGATTTTTTTCCTCAAATATTGAAGAGAGAATTTTAACTTTTACTGTAGCAAATATATCCGAGTATTAAGAGTTTAAGGGGGTCAAAACTCTAAAAACTTGGATTCTTAATACTCATTTGATTTAGATTTTAAGAGAAACAAATATATGTCTAACAAATTCTTGATAGTTAAATATAAATTTAAGTGACTACATAAACCAAAGGGACCCTTAGTCTACAAACACATCTCTGGCTGTGCATCACTTATAGAGCCGTGCTAGAAACTTTGGTTTGGACTGTTACAAAAGCCTCATGAAAATGCACAGTTGGGCTTCAAGGAAGAGACACCTCCAAAAGGCTGGTATACATTCAAGGTCAGCCCACAAAGTTCAACATATAATAGTCCTGTACACATACGTGTGCCTCTTTTTTTTGGGTCTTTTTTTAGAATTTTATGAGCATTGAGTAACCTTATTTTTGGTTTGGAAGAATCCAGTTTGGTTTTAAAAAGGAAAAAAAAAAAGGTCTTCCTATCGGTTTTCGATTTATCAATTGTTCAATTAACATCTTTTTTGTCACTTTTTTTTAAATAAGGGGAAAGGTCCTAATTAAAAATATATATGTCGTGTAATTGGGGTCATTAAGGGTGCTTTTATTTTCCATCAAAAGAAAAGAAGAAGTAAGAAATGATTTTCTTCTCTTTTGTATTTGCTTATAAAATCCACAAAATATAGTAAGAAATAAGAAAAAAATGTCAATTTTTACATTTTCTTAGTATTGATTACTTATCAAAGAAATGCATGTTTAATTTACTTAATTGTCTAAATTTAAATGTTATAATTCAATGTTATTTAGTTGTGTAAAGAGTTATTTTTGTAATTTATATTTATAAGATTATCATTTTTAAGCTAGCAAACATTAAAAAGGAATAGATAATTTCCTATCACATCATCAAATAGATAAGTAAACATTAGAAACGGAATAAATAATCTTCATTCTAATTATTTTGCCGCTTTTAATTCCACTATCTGTCACATAATGTCCTAAATTCATAGGAAAAGAGAGAAGGCTTAACAAATCTACAATCTAATTGAGATTTGTCCTACACAAAATTTATAGCCCATTTGGTATGTTGGTTCAAATTAGTGTAGTTTAAGACTTTATAGTTTGAACTTGTGATTTTAAACCTATGTGGTTTAAATTATAGTTTGAAACGACGTTTAGAATATAAAGGTCTATAATGAGAATAAAACATTACGTCAGAGAATTGATGTTTGAAAAATTATGTTTTATGAAAGAAATAAAAAATGATAAGGGTTTTTACAATAGAGATAGTTCAAAATGTTCAAAATTTAAAAGGAGTCAAGTTCTCAAAACTGATACCTTGGCCTATTTTAAACCATTCTCATCGTTTTGAATTTTTTTATTGTGCATGCCACACGCACGTTTTTGTTGACCCTTAAGTTCAAAATGACTTAAATTGTTTTGAACCCACGGCTGTGTTTTGGGTTCGTGTGAGGTAACTCGTGAAAACACTATGATTTCAATCTTAAGCATTTTTTAGAGAAGAAAGCGAGAAAGAGACTTGTTTCAGGTAATTAATGGTTTGGAATTATTTTTGTTTATTTATAGGTTAAATTATGAAAAACTTGCAAAGGAAAGTTAAACATTTTAAATTAACAATTTCTCCCAACATCAGCCATTCAAACAAGGAACATCCCAGCCCGTGGCCTGCTTAGCATGTTTATTTGGAAAAATAAAGGTTCTTGAAGAGCATGGGACACCTTGCCTATAAAGTATTTAGTTGTTGATAACCAATTCGCAGTCCTGTTTATTCCTTGTTTCCTATTGATGAATTCTTGAGCATTTACAAGATTAATGTCTCTAGTTGATTATGAATTTTTATTGCTTCTTTCATGATAAATGGCTTTGATGGTCTCCAACCATTCACGAAGGTATGCATTTGGTCTTCAATTTTTTTTTATTGAACCGACTTCAATATCTTATTTTAGTTGTTGAGGCATCAATTTAACTAATGTTCTTTAAGATGCCCTTCGCGTGATGTGCACATGACGTCCAATGTTTCATTTTAGTTGTTGAGGGGATCAAATTAACCGACATCCTTTAAAATGCCCCTCACGTGATGCACACATAACCATTTTTAGGTATTTGAGTTCTAAAATACCTAATATTTTTGAAATAAATTTAAATTAAAATACAAAAAGAATGAAAGATAAAAAAAGATAACTTAATGTTAATAAAAACCAGCATTTAACCCCTAAAAAACCAGCAAAGAATAAAATAGAAAAAAATTACAGACTATCTAGCCCCCATCCCCTCATCTTTTTTTTTTTCCCCCTTCACTATCACCCTTTCTGGACCAATCGCAACCCTCTCCTCCAGCATTCCCCAATCTCTCCGGCATTTCCCCAATCTCTCTGGCATTCCTTAAGCTCCAATTCTCCTAGATCACAAGGTGAGGGTGGTGTGGTTTGTCAAGGCAGTGAAGCCATGAGTAGGTCTAGGCTCGCGATCTCTCGGATGAAGGGAACATGTCTTTGGAGTGAGACCAAAGAGATGGAGGGCGTTGTTGTCTTTGCCTCCAACGACCACTCCTCGCTCGACGACTTCTCTGGCTTCCCCTCCACCCAGTCTCGTCATCGCGAACCTATCTCCTCCACCGCGAGTTCCAGGCCATCATCATTGTTGAGGGTGAGCTCGGCACCATCGCCAAGGAGCCTTACTCTAGGTGGTCGGCCAATAAGCTCAGCAAAGCTACGGGGTTGTAATAACTGATCTTGATGAGCTTGGATCGCTTGTCCGAGTTGCTTTTTAGGGTCCCTCGGGTCGCACCGCAACTGGTCGCCTCCTCAGGTCAGGCACCAGCTCAAGTCAGATTCTTTTCACTTGTAAGTAGGCTGTTACTTACCATCATTAGCCAACAGATGGAGGACAGCTCGCATTGGATGGGAAACAATCCACCAACAGAGGGCACGACACTTGTCTTCTACATTCTGACACGCTTTAATGTGACACATAGGTCATGGGTGAAACCCACCTAACACCCAGCCCAAGTGACAACATATAAATAGGGTGTGTTTATTGCATCCAGCATGCATGCTTCTTCCCACATAACAAGTTCCCGTTGTCTGCTGAGCAACACCTGCCTTGAGGGTCGAAAAGCCCTTGTTTATTGACTGACTCGTCTTTTTCTTGCTCCCGAAGTGTCCCTCCTCTTGTTGCAGGTCCACCTAATTAGGCAGAGACGAACACGGGAAGAGCTGTCCATCGTGCACAGCCGCACGTGGTGTTGATCCGCTGCCAGGCTCTGGTAAGCATCAACAATCACAAACCCATAGGCTCCCATAGTCCTCGAACCATATGGATAAGTTTTTTGTTTTTGGTTTTTTGTTTTTACTAGGAATTGCAATGGGCTCATGAAATTTGACGATGATGAAGGGGTGCAACGAGATTGTAAAGATCGACGACAAGCGGATCTAGTAGATAATGACTTTTTCTTAAGATTAAAACCTTGAAGAGGATAATGCTCCACAAATAATAATTATATTGTCGGTTAGAAAGAGGTTGAAATTGTAACTTCATGTTCTTGAAAAAAATTGGTTGATCTTGCTATTTGAAAAAGAAATTAAACAATAATCTGGAGAAGAAAACACGGTCCCATGAGTTTAGAGCTTGTAGGGGAAAAGGTTTTTTTTTATTAAAAAAAAAAACTTACGATTCTCTTTTAAGTTGCTTATTTTCACTTGTCTTTGCTTTGAATATAGGTTTTCTTCACTAATTAGGCTTTTTAGGTTACTCTTAAATATATTTTTGTCTGCTCATGATTAAACTTGTCAACTTGTTCACAATCATAAGTAGAACTAAAAGTTTTCTATGATGAAAATTCCTCCATTTTTCAATGAACATCTTTTAACTCAACAAGTAGTGGGAGGGGAGTCTTATTGTAGGAACGGTCAAATTTTTTCAAGTGATAGGAGCTATTGTTTTAATGGATTTGATAAATTTTTTAACGGTCTAATTTATGATTAAAAACATGTCAGTATTAGATGTTGTATCTTTTTAATATGGATAATCACAAAGCAAACTAATGAAAAATTGATACAATAATTAAAACAATTGTTCTTATTGGTTGGGAAAAAAGACAATTCCAATCATGTAGGAACCATATTTTTAACAGTAGAATCGGTTGTGAATTTATCATTGAGGTATGTCTATAACCACAATAGAAAACCTAATTTCGAGATTAAAGAGATGTTGGAGAAATATGGTTAGAACCTAAAATTTTGAACAAAAAACAGTAAAATGTAAAAGATTTGTTCTGTAAATTACTTTTTCTGATCACAACCAAAAGCTTAAGTTAAAACTAAATTTGTCAAACATTCTAGACCTATTTAATAATATTTTTAAAATAAATAAAAATAATTTTATTTTAAAAAATAAAAATTTTTAAAAAATTACGCTGGTAATGTTTTTAAGAATTTTACTTTACAAAACATGCAAAAGCAAAAAAAAAATATATATATTTTCAAAAAATTTCAAAATAATAACAGACGGGCTTTTTTAACTTGACAATAACGCAAAGACACGTGTTCGGAAAATGCTTCCTCCACCGGCTTTTACTAAAGAAAGCCCCTTGCTTGGTCGGTTCGTTCCTTCCATCTCAAAAACCCCTTTAAAAAAAATTCCCCTCTCTTTGCATCATTTCAAAATCAAACTGCTTTAGCTCTAATCATTTTTCTTCTTCTCTCAAACATCTCTCTTGGGCATCCATGGATTGCGACCCAGAAACCCTACAGTTCCTCTCCCAATGCTTCCTCCACACCCTCTCCCCCTCCCCCGAGCCCCGCCGCCGCGCCGAGGCCTCCCTACTCGACGCCTCCGACCGGGCCGAGTACGGCCGCGCCGTCCTCAGCCTCGTATCCCAGCCCTCTGTCGACGAGCAGATCCGCATCGCCGCCGCCGTCAACTTTAAGAACCACCTCAAGTCCCGATGGGCCCCTTCCGCCTCCCCCGACGATCCCTCCTCCGTCGCCTCCCCCATCCCTGACGCCGAGAAGGAGCTGATTAGGGCCAAAATCGTCCCTCTTATGCTCTCCTCCACCCCCAAAATCCAGAGCCAGCTTAGCGAAGCCCTAGCCATCATTGGTAAGCACGATTTCCCCAAATCCTGGCCCGCCTTCCTTCCCGACCTCGTCAGCAGCCTCCGGAACTCGGCGCAGTCCTCCGATTACGCCTCCATCAACGGCATTCTGGGTACCGCTAACTCCATCTTTAAGAAATTTCGATACCAGTACAAGAGCAACGATCTCTTTCTCGATTTGAAATACTGTTTGGACATTTTCGCCGCTCCTCTTTTGGAAATTTTCCTTAAAACCGCCGCTCTGATTGACAACGCGGGTGGCGCGTCGGCCGCGACTCTGCGTCCGCTCTTCGAATCACAGAGGCTGTGTTGTAGAATTTTTTATTCGTTGAACTTTCAGGAACTGCCCGAGTTTTTCGAGGACCATATGAACGAGTGGATGACTGAGTTTAGGAAGTATTTAACTTCTAGTTATCCCGCTCTCGAGAATAGTGATGCAAATGGGCTTGCTCTTGTGGATGAGCTCCGGGCCGCGGTGTGTGAGAATATCAATCTCTATATGGAGAAGAATGAGGAGGAATTTAAGGGTTACTTAAATGATTTTGCACTTGCGGTGTGGACCTTGCTGACGAATGTGTCTCAAGTGTCTAACCGTGATCAGCTTGCTGTCACGGCAATTAAGTTTCTGACCACAGTTAGTACGAGTGTTCATCACGCTTTGTTTGAACGGGAGGGTGCGATACAGCAGGTGTGTCAAGGCATTGTGATACCAAATGTGAGGTTGAGGGATGAGGATGAGGAACTGTTTGAGATGAACTATGTTGAATTTATTAGGAGGGATATGGAAGGCAGTGATCTTGACACGAGGAGGAGGATTGCGTGTGAGCTCCTAAAAGGAATCGCTACCAATTACAAGCAACAGGTCACTCAGTTGGTTTCTGTACAGATACAGAATTTGCTAAGCTCATTTGCAGCCAACCCAGTAGCGAATTGGAAGGATAAGGATTGTGCCATATACTTGGTTGTATCCCTTGCAACTAAGAAGGCTGGAGGTACTTCTGTCTCGACTGATCTTGTTGATGTCCAGAGCTTCTTTATTTCTGTTATTGTTCCAGAGTTGCAGGATGTGAATGGGTTTCCAATGCTTAAGGCTGGGGCGCTTAAGTTTTTCACAATGTTCCGGAATCATATACCAAAAGAAATTGCGGTTCAATTATTTGCACACTTGGTTCGTTTTCTTGCTGCAGAGTCAAATGTGGTTCACTCTTATGCTGCAAGTTGCATTGAAAAACTTCTTCTGGTCAAGGAACAGGGTGGACAAGCAAGATTCAGTTCGGCTGATATTGCTCCAATTTTAGTAGATCTGATGACTAACCTCTTTAACGCATTAAAGTTTCCAGAATCTGAAGAAAATCAATATATAATGAAATGTATCATGCGGGTTCTTGGTGTTGGCAATATACATGGCGGCATTGCTGGACCTTGCATAGATGGGTTAACATCCATACTTTTTGAGGTTTGCAAAAACCCAAGAAATCCTATCTTCAACCACTATTTATTTGAGTCTGTGGCTATTCTTGTTAAGCGAGGCTGTGAGAAGGATGCCTCTCTCATATCAGGTTTTGAAGTAAAACTTTTTCCCA
>CAMOHE010037458.1:0-13993 GCA_946598075.1 Artocarpus hirsutus
CCCCATAGGATTATCCATAATCGGCTTAAGGACAAGTTCTGTCTTACCTTCCTGATTATTTTTATCTTACGTTCCATTATCTCACCATTGGAAAACTTTCCATCCAAAGACAGTATACCATTCGGCTACACCTATGATCCAAATGGTTGAGCGTTCCAATTTTTCAATTACAGGATAACGCATATAAGAGGATATCACTACTCCTAAAAAGGAGCTATGGATTCCATATCTATGAATAATAGGTCTACGTCATCAAGAGTCATGCCTCCAACGTACCGGCATGCATACCACTATTAAGATGTGGGTGTCATCCTTTGGCACATCAAAAGACACAAGTCAAGACAACGAGCCCACTAGTCATCTCAGGATTAAGATGCAATACAAATGATTGTCTAAAGTGAATCGATTTGCCAAGATAGAATTATTAATCCAAATCAATTCACTTTATGTCCCGATCCAACACATCGTCACCTATGACAATGTGTCAATGTTTCTATTTATGGAGTTCACCTCCGATGGTCAAGGCAAACCATCTCCCAATAGGGATATAGACAACATAACAATCTTTACATGAATAAAGCGCCCAACTTTATTCCTTTGATTGCGGATCTTATGATTTAGACCGTCGCCTTAAGAATCGTGTCTTCCACATAATCTGTCCATCATATGCCCAAGTCTTAAAAGTTTAGACCGACAGTCTCAGACTATTGTTTACTTATCATACATTCAACAAATATGAATGTAAAGAGGACAATATTTGGTATATAAATAATAAATTCTTTATTGATAAAAATGTCTCTAAAAACTCATTACATTTTTACTCCTTAGGGTATACATGTCTAACAGCAAGTACTTCTTCCAGTTCCCGTCGAAGTCTAATGTACAGGCATGTAGCATGTCTTCAAGAATCTAAATAACTCGCTTAGATTGCCCATCGGTCTGAGGATTAAACACTGTGCTAAAGTTCAAATCTATAACCATAGCATCCTGAAAGCTTCTCCAGTACTTAGCATTAAACCTGGTATCCCTATCTGATGTGATGGACAGAGGAACTCCATACAACCTTACTATGTTATACAGATACAACTCTCCAAGAATCCTCCTCGAACACATCGATCTAAGCTTAGAAATGCTTAGATTTCAAAATTCAAGAAAATTTGAAAATTTTAAAAAGTTTAAAAATTTTGAAACTAACCTTGAATTGAAGCCTTGAATCGAGTTTGTGGTTGCTCAATCGGGTTCCCGAGCCTTTAATCCACTAACCCAAAGCTTGAAATCGAATTTTGTTTCAAAAATTTTGAGAGAGAAAGAGAGAGAGTGAAACCAAGAGAGAGGAAGAGAGAGCGAGAGAGGAGAGAGATAAAATGAGTGAAAATGAGAGAGAGGTGAAATAAATAGAGGGAAATGAAAAGCAGTTTGAAACCAATACCACATTCCGCACGTGGTATTTCCAAAGTAGGACGTGTTAGTCATTTGACAAATTGTTTTGTTTAAAAATTTAAAATAGCAATTAAAAATAATTAAAAGTAATTGAAAATCATTTTAACAATCAAAATAACATAAATTTAGAGATTTTGATGAAATGATCAAATTAAGTTTAAAATAATCATTATGGCACACTAATCTACCATTTTATATTCTAATAACACTTAATAAACTTCAGGGTGTTACAGTGTACTTGGGCTCATAGTTGAAGATAAAGTAATATAAAACAAAGTTCATAAAGAAACATAAATAGAGTCATGCATTATAATGATATTTTATATGTTTAAAATGTTTTGTGAGACATGTTAGAACTTGCTGAGTGAAAGCTCAATTAGTTCCTTCATGTCCTAGGAAATCCTGCCAAGAGGTTTGAATAAGAAATGATGAACTAGACGCAGTATGTGGACAATATACGAAGATTGGGTTATGGATATCGTTGAACCCTAAGTCTGCTATTGTTTTACAAAGGAGGTTTTGTAGTATAATTGAAAATAAGAATGGTTTTGGTTTAAGTTATTAAATATGTACTATGTTATAAAAGCACGACTGAATCGAAGTTGTAAAATATTCCAAGTAATGTAGATCAATTATAGTTTTTGTTGTAATAAAAGTTTCGCTGAAAGTTATATGTTTTAAAGAAAATTTTTATTTAACATTTTCACGTACAAGTTTACTACGTAAGAATGTCTATCAATAAGAGCTGGGTTGTCATAGACAAGTACTGAAAACTGCCCACTAAGCCACAAACTAGAACATATATAGGGAGAAGTTCAGATTATGTGCCTTATCAGAAACCGACACGTGTCCTACTACTACAAGCACAACTGCATCTACTCCTTCCATCAGGTTGAAGGCCACAATTGCATAGAGACCTTCTATAAATAGATGGTGAAGTTTACATTTTAGATCATTCAAATTTTGATACTGACACTCTACATGAATTTTCCCAAAAGAGCACTTTTTAGCAAATCTTTCATTTTGAACACTTTAACTTGTGTATTCTATTTTCATATTATTATAGTGAAGAACAGTGGACGTAGCTTTTATTATAGAGTGAACCATTATAAATTTGGTGTGTGGTATTTTTTACTTTTACTCTATTTATCATTCTCTTTATGGATTGGATATGTCCTTAGTATTACAACTATTCTAACTCTGTCTATAAAGCTCATAGGACCTAATAACGATGGTTTGAGGGCTGAATAATTTTAAATATGCAAGTAAATTTCATTTTGATAATTTTTAATTTAATTGTAGATCCAACGTCTACAAACATTTTGTAAAGGCATTTTATGAGAAATGTTTATAAAAAACATTTATATGAAGAATGTTTACAAGAAATGTTACAAGTAAGATGTTTTACACGAAAAGCTTTTTAAAGAAGAAAGTTTTGTAAAGAAAGATTTAATGTTTTGTGAGATTATGTTTGAACTTACTGAGTAAAAGCTCTTTATAAGTTCTTTCATGCTGTAGGTAATCCTAAAGGAGACAAGTGTGACTGGTTAAAGAGCTCGCTGCTGCAGTGATAGATGTGAAGGTTAGGTATGAATTCTACTACGGCAGTTTTCTACTGCTTAAAGAAAAAGTTCTCTGCTATTTTAAAAACAAAGAATGAAAATGATTTAAAAAGTTTTTAAGGAAGTAGATGTTTTCTTAATGAGTTTTAAGAAATGTTTGTGTTGAGCTGTGTCTCAATTTTTGTTACAACGAAAGTCACAACAGTTTTATAAATGTTTTTAAGTATGTTTTAATGAAAAAAAGATTTTACCCAATATTTTTCTTAGTAGTAAGTAAAAAATAAGTTAGGAAATGATGTTTAAGCTAGCTAAGTAACGGCCTAAAAAGACGGGTCGTTGCACTAATAGCCATGACATGAGTGTTAGATTATAACGGTGTGATTCTACCATTAAGTAGAATTAAGTGGTTATTAACTTGATTGTTTAGTGCTATATATTTGTTTAAATATTTAATTGCTAAGTTTTTTGTTGGTTACCTTATAAATTACAAATTTTACATATTCTTTTCCTTATTGATTTCGCACTTATTCTTTTTTAATAATTGTTATCTATTTTAAACCGGGTAGTCGGGTTTCCTACTGGGCCTTAGCTCACCCTCTTTTCTCTAGGTGGCATAGGGTACGAGTTAGATAGTCAAAGTAGTTAAAGTGGCGAGGTGCTCTTGACTGATTCCCTTGGTAATGCTTTTGGAAGGATCATTGAGTCCTTAACTCTCTCTTTGAACATTGTAGTACATTGGGTTGGGATTATGGAATTTTGTCTAAATTAAAAAATATGCTCAATGTTGCATGCTAAACAATCTTTCATAAAGATTATTAAAAAAAAATTATATTTGAATTTGATAGGTGGTTACATTACTATGGGTAACTATTAAACAATGAAAATTGAGAATTTTTATTTGGAAAATTCTTTTTTTTTTTTCATGATAACCCCGCCCTCATGAAATTTATTAGATTTGCCATTAATCTTGATTTTAGGTCATGAAATTTCTTATTGTTTTAATTAATTATTTTTTTCTTTGGTCAATAGCACTTTTAAGTTTTTCTAGTAAGCACATTTATACTTGAAAATTGTAACAAGCAAGCACAATTATACTTGCAAATTGGGGCATTAATATAGAATGGGTAGGTTTATTCAAATATTATACTTTCAGTTTTTATTCTTATTGAATTTGTACCTTTAGATTAAATACATAAATTTATATCTTTTTCCGATCAATATTCTTCAATTTTAACCTAGGAAATTTCCCCTTGAAATTGAAAAATTAGAGAATTTTAAAAACTTGAAAAAACTTTACATTAAGGTTTTTGACTTTAAAAATGTATAAAACTCCCTCAAAAATGAATGTTTTGTGTGCTTTTGTTTTTGTTTTCTTCTTATTTTATGAAGTTTTAAGTTCGTTCTCTTTAAATTAAACATAATTTAATCATTTTAAAAATAAAAATAAACTATTGAATAAGCTAAGGTATATATTTATATTTATTTGATGAGATAAAAATATAAAGTATAGTTTTTATACTGACCTAAAGCAGAAGGTATAAAAAGATAAATATCTCATCTAGAATCCATCACAAAATTGCCCTTACAACTCCATCAGAATTCATTATTACGTGGAAAAAGAAACTCCATCAGAATTCATATGGTCTTCCTATTCATCTTGTTTCAACAGTCTCGCGAATTATAAGTTTCCTTTTCAGAAGATTTATATATTAAATTTAAAGGCAGCTGAAAACAAAAATGAAAGCAAAAAAAAAAAGTGTTAGAAACCGCAAACAGAGATAAGTAGACATCGGAGAACCTGCTCTCAATTATGACAGCTGTTGAATTGATTGGACAAATAAACTCATTAATTACAAAATACATAATATAGCCCCAGTGTAGGGGTGGGATAGGGGAGCAGATTTGATTTCGCATTGTGTAAGAAAAAACATATAGACACCAAAAGTCACTTTCAGACATTACTCCCCAAGGCAAAAATGGAAATGTGCTCGCTAGCCTAATTTTTTATCCCCTTATTTATTATAATTTTTTTAAATTAAATAAATAGTTATTTATTAATAATAAATTAAATTTATTTGATAAATTTAAATTTATCATTGATAAATATTTATTTTTTTAATTTAAAAAAATTATAAACACTTATTTTAAAAGTAATTAAAAAAATCATTTACCTGTATGTACTTTATATATATATATATATATATCTAAAATTATTCTCTGTTTTCCTTGAAATTAAAAAAAAAATTATTTTGTGTCTAATTACGTGGTATTTGGTGCACAGCTTTAAAAATGGTCCCATAGAAGACAAAAGCTGTACTGCTAATTTGACCGCCATACGTGGAGTAGCTATGCCCATGCAGATTTTCCATTTAATCTCTAAAGATCACGAAACGTAACTAAAAAGAAGACAAGAATCATTCTAATAAATTCCTTCAAATTAGGGTCACTGTTTCACTTTATTCTCTGATTTGTCTCCTTCAATATAATGAGATGAAAAGCTAGTTTGATAACTAAATAATATGAGACGCGTACATGTCACGCCTCAAAGTATGTGAGATGACGTGGTAGATTAATTAAGTTAATTAAACAGAGATTTAGTTAAAAATTAGGTTTTAGAGTTAAATTTATAAATAAAAATATGATAATTTTAAAATCGTTTACTTAAAACGAGCAGTTATAATATTCAAATAAATAAAATAATAAAATAAAATAAGCGATAATAAAAATAATAAAAATATAAGGTGAGTTGGGTCCCATCGACCCACATCTTGTGCACACACACAGTACTGACAATATTACAATACAACCATAGTCCAAGAGAAAAGAAAGAGTTAAGAATTTACATGCCTTGATATATTGTACTACAACTACCCAAATCCTTTACTGGTTGTAAGTCTGATCAACGGACTCTTCTCTGATCCTAAGCTGATGTCCATCTATAGGGTAAGATTTTAAAAAAAATAAAACGTGAGCGAAAGGCTTAGTAGGACTATTTTTCTAAAACATTTAGTTTTAAAAGAAATCTCATTAATCAAATAAACATTTAAAAAAAATGATCTTGAATGAGAAAATAAATAAATAGACAATTAAATGATTAAATAATTAAATAAATGCAGAAATAAGATTCCAACAAAAACTTCTCTTACCAAAGTAATTTTATAGGTCGACCAGAAAGAATAACATTTTCTTTTCCTAGACAAATCATATGTCAATCACCACTGTAGTGGCCCAACTGATTTCAGGACCTACCTCCAAGGTCGCGCACTATACGACCCGATCTTTGATATGGCATCATGCCCTAAAATATGTATATGTATATCTTTTCATGATTATTAAAATCCCTTTTTACCAAACGTGATCATTTACATTCATTATGAGATTTATTATGAAAAGTCACCTCAATTCTATCATTTATAAAATCAACCAATACAATATGTTTTTCAACCAATCATTTGAAAACTTTTTGTTAAAAATTCCTTTTTAGCCAAAACATTTAAAACTAGCTACCAAGGAAGGGGTAAAAGTCCTACCTCAATACTCGTGCTGGTGTCCCACACCATAATCCCGACTACTATATGTTAGCTTTGTAGATCCACACACAACCTTAAATACAAACTAGGTCTATTGGTTTCTAGCGTAAGGTATCCTATGTATTTAAATCATCTCATGGTATCCTACTATGCCATTTAAGTTTATAGAATCATTTTATAAAGTTGGAATTTCAATCGGGGTTCAAAACAGTAAAAATGAATGAAAATCACAAAATTTTCACCATGCCGGTCGGCCTAGTTCGGCCGGCCAAACTATGTCGAAGGTTCAAGTCCGGTCTACCGAACTTTTCCAAGTTCGGCTTGCCAGTTGAATGAATCCGGCCTACGGACCTGCCAAACACGAAGTTTGGCCTGTCGATCTAGAAAAATTTTAGAATTTTTCAAGCATGGGTCTCGGCCTCCCCAAACCCAAATCTTCAATTCCAACCTGTTTTCTCAAGTCTCAAGCATGGGTAATGTTCATAATCAATAGAAAAACATAATAGATTACTTTTTGATGCATCAAAACAAGTTTTAAACAAAATTTTTTGAAAAATCTGAAAATAGAGAAAATTTTGAGAAAAATGAAAAATCTTGATTTAAATCCGTTTTTGATAAAACAAAGTTTGTATTCTAGCTAATCTAAGTTCATCTAACATAGATTGAAGGTTTTCTAAGCTTAGAAATGCTTAGATTTCAAAATGCGAGAAAATTTGAAAAATGTAAAAAGTTTTGAAATTTTGAAAACTAACCTTGGATTAAGCTTTGATTCGAGTTTTTGGTCGCTCAATCGTGTTCCCGAGACTTCAATCCACAATCTCGAAGCTTGAAATCAAATTTTGTCTCAAAAATTTAGAGAGAGAATGAGAGAGAGAGAGTGAAACCGCGAGAGGAAGAGAGAGCGAGAGAGGAGAGAGAGAAAATGAGTAAAAGAGAGAGAGTGAGGTGAAATAAATAGAGGAAGAGAGAGAAAATTAGTTGTACAAAACCGTGTGCAATAACTCACTGTTTTCAAATAAAAGCTACTTAGTATTTAATAAATCATTTTATTAAAATTTAAAATAACAATTAAAATTAATTAAGAGTAATTAAAATTATTAAAACAATAAAATAACACAAATTTAAAAATTTCATAGAATGATCAATTTAAGTTTAAAATACTCATTATGGCACACTAATCTACCATTATACATTCTAATAACACTTAATAAATTTTGGGGCGTTACAACTCTCCACCCCTGAAAAAATTTTGTCCTCGAAATTTTACAAGTCAATTCAAAAACAAAACAAATGCGGATACATCTCTCGCATAGTCGACTCTAATTCCCAAGTGGCTTCATCAACCCCATGATGTTGCCACATGACCTTAACTAACGAGATCTCACGACGGCGCAAGCTAATCACTTTACGGTCGATAATCTGGATCGGCACTTCTTCATACGTCGTGTCTTCCTGAATCTACACGTTTTGGAATGAAACGATCTTACCCTATTCAGGTGGACACTTCTGAAGCATTGACACATGAAATACGTCGTGAACATATGAAAGTTTTAGAGGAAGGTTGAGTTGATAAGCAACCACGCCAACACATTGGGTAATCTCAAACGGTTCAATATATCTTGGCGTAAGCTTTCCTTTTACTCCGAATCGTGAAATGCCTTTACGAGGCGATACCTTCAAAAGAACTAAGTCTCCACATCAAATTCCAAAGGTCGACGTCTTCTATCTGCGTAACTCTTCTGTCGACTCTGAGCTGCCTTTAGTCGATCCGGAATCACGATGATCTTCTCGTTGCTATCATGAATCTCATCTAGCCCAAGAATAACTCTATCTTTGGGTTCAGCCCAACACACCAGCGATCGACACGGTCGTCCATATAATGCTTCGAACGGTGCCATACTAATAATCGATTGATAATAGTTATTGTATGCGAACTCCGCCAGATGTAGATACTTCCTCCAGTTGCCACTGAATTCTAACGTATAAGCACATAGCATGTCTTCAAGAGTCTGAATAACCCATTCAGATTGTCCATCGGTCTGAGGATGAAATGCCGTGCTGAAGTTCAAATCTATACCTATGGCCTCCTGAAAGCTACTCTAGTATTTAGCATTGAATTTAGTATCCCTATCTGAGGTGATGGACAAAGGAACTCCATGCAATAGCACTATGTTTTGCATATACAACTCCCCAAGAATCCTTCTCGAACATGTCGATCTGAATGGAATGAAATGCGCTGACTTCGTTAGCTTGTCGACCACGACCCAAATCGCATCATGTCGCTACTCCGTCCTTGGCAATCCGGTAAGGAAATCCATCATCACGTGCTCCTATTTCTACCTTGGAGTAGGAAGTGTCTGAAGCTGACCTGTTGGCTTCTGATGTTCAGCTTTCACTTGGAGACAAGTTGCACACTTGGCCACGTATTCTCGAACATCCTTCTTCATACCTCTCCACCAATAGTGCCTCTTCAGATTGCGATACATCTTCGTACTCTCTGGATGAATGGAAAACTGAGACTTATGAGCTTTGTCCATTACGGCTTTTGTCACTTCTGTAATAGCTGAAACCGCTAGACGCTCCCTAAAATACAACGATCCATCTGCATGTATCCTCCATTCTTTGAACTGCTCTTCGTTCTGAATTCGCATCCAGATTCCCTAAAGATGCTGGTACTGTCATTGATTTTGCTTTACCATTTGAATAAGAGCTAGGGTCGTCTTTATGTGGTACACCGAAATGCGATTGTAGTCTTCATGATACTATAGCCTGAACTCACTTACTGTCGCATCTCTTTTCCAATCTTCAAGAGCCAAACATGCAAGTATCCCTAAAGACTTTTGACTGAGCGCATCCGCGACGACATTAGCTTTCTTGGGATGATACTACAAAGCAAAATCATAATCCTCCATGTATTCCACCCATCTTCGTTGCCTCAAGTTCAAGTCCCTTTGAGTAAACAAATATTTTAAGCTCTTGTGGTCGAAGAAAACCTGAAATGTCGCTCCATACAAGTAACATCTCCAGATCTTCAATGCATGAATCACTGCTATGAGCTCCAAATCATGAGTAAGGTAATTCCGCTCGTGGGGTCGTAACTGTCTCGATCCATACGCTACCACGCGTCCATGCTGCATCAACACACACCCAAGTCCATGTCCTGAAGCATTTGTATAAACCTCGTACGGCTCATCATTGCTGGGAATGATCAGTATTGGTGCTGAAGTCAATCGATTCTTTAGCTCTTGAAAAGCAAACTCACATTCTTCGTTCCACTCAAAACTGACGTTCTTTCGGATCAACCTTGTCAACGGTGATACTATCATTGAAAAATCTTTCACAAATTTCCTGTAATATCCTGCAAGTCCCAAGAAGCTACGGATCTCTGTCACATTCCTCAGTCGTTCCCAATCCACTATGGCTTCTATCTTTGACAGATCCACCAAATACCATGCTCGGAGATGACATGACCCAGAAATTTGACCTCTGTCAACCAAAACTCATACTTTTCCTTCTTGGCATACAACTGATGTTCTCGCAGAGTCTAAAGCATGATTCTGAGATGCTGCTCATGTTCCTCCCAAGTCTTAGAATAAACCAAGATGTCGTCGATGAACACGATCATAAACTGATCCAAATAAGGCCTGAGTATCCTGTTCATCAAATCCATGAAGGCTGTTGGAGCATTTGTCAATCCAAATGACATCACTAGGAATTTGAAATGTCCATACTGAGTCTTGAAAGCTATCTTAGGAATGTCCTCTTCCTTAATCCTGAGTTGATGATATCTTGACCTCAAGTCTATCTTTGAAAAGTACCGCGAACCTCCCAACTGATCAAATAACTCGTTGATCCTAGGCAGAGGATACTTGTTCTTCATTGTGACCCGATTCAACAGTCAATAATCTATACATAACCTAAGGGTCCCATCATGCTTCTTTGCAAACAAAACTGGTGCTCTCCACGACAATGTACTATTCCGTATGTATCCCTTATCAACAAGCTCTTGAAGTTGTTTCCTGAGTTTCTTCATTTCTACCGGTGCCATCCAATAAGGTGCTATAGAAATCGGTGCTGTCCCTGGAAACAATTCAATACCAAACTCGATTTTTGATGCGGTGGCAATTTTGGTAGCTTGTCGGGGAAGACATCCTCAAATTCATCCACTATTGGAATCACTGTATGTCCTCTTGAAACACTAGGCTCTCCTTCTAAATTCATAAGAAAGGCATAGCAAGTTGCGTTCTTCCGCCCTCTAAGACATGTTCTTACAGGACGCTCACTCTTCAGTCGATCACCACTACCCTAGTAAGTGATCACCGTCCCCTTATCGGACACTAGGGTTACTTTTCTAAGTTGGTAGTCCACTACTGCACTATATCTAGACAACCAATCCATCCCTAGGATTACATCATATGAACTCATAGGCATTACAATCAAATCACTTTTCAAAATCTCATCCCCAATCTTTATTTTGCAAGCTTTACAAATACTATTCACACGCATCCGCCCCAAGGGTTAAGCTATAACTAAGGGTTCATCAAATTCTTCTATTTCTAATCCCAAGGCATGCACAAATGAGCACAAAATGAGAGAATGAGTGGCACCAGTATTGAATAAAACGTGTGCTAAAGACTGAGAAACCATAATCGTACCATTGATAACTGCGTTACTGGTCTGGGCATATGAACTTGCTGATGTCATCATGTGAACCTGTACTAGAGCTTTCCCTTTTCCTTTACCAACATTACTAGATCCTAGGTTAGTTGGCCGATACTGTTGCGATGATGGCGACTATACACTGGCTATACTTGATACTCAATACTGAGGGACATTACGCTAAAAGTTCTACGGTTGGTGTCCTTACGTTAAATATGGCGGTTGCTGGGGAGAGAACTGATGGAATAGAAGCTGAGGGTATTGCTACGGTTGAGGTAAAGTCTAAAGCTGAGGCTGACGACTTGCTCCTTCTCTAGTCTGAAATCCTAGGTGAGCACTCTTGATTGGGCAATTCCTCTTGATGTATCCCGGCTGCTGGCAACAGTGACAATGGAAGCTGTAGGGGTTACTAAGCCCGCTGTTGGATGAACTGCTGCTGCTGCTGTTCGTGCCACCCTGCTTGTTCTTTCCTAGAGTTGATCAACTACTAATGCTCCTCCTGTCGCTCCTCTGTGGTCCTCCTGACGTCTTGGTTTGATTCTCATAGTATTGCGCGTAATCATTTTCCACTGATATTGCTGATGACACAAGCTCTTCGAAGTTCCTGAGTCGCAGAGTAACTATTTGTCGTCGAATAGGGGCTTTAAGTCTGTCTTGAAATTTAATACACTTCTCATGTTTCGATGCCATTACAAAGGGAGCAAACCTAGCCAATTCATTGAACTTCGCTTCATTTTCCCGTACTGACATATCACCCTACTGTAACCTATAGAATTCTGCTGCCTTTTGATCCCTGTATCCCTGCAGAAAGTATCGATCATAGAACAGCTTCTCAAACCGATCCCAACTGATGTTACCATTGTTTTCCATGCACTTTGCTTGCTTCCACCAAGTGTTAGCACCACCTTTAAACTTTTACGCCATGAACTCCACGCGATACTCTACTGGCACACTAAGAGTATCCAGGTGCTTCACGATCGAAACTAGCCAATACTCTGCCACCTACGGGTCCCTGGTTTCGTCGAAAGTTGATACAGATGCACGTCGAAACTCCTTAAAGTACAAGTGTCGGTGACTAGCTTTAGAATCATCCGGCCTTGCCCTTACAGCCAACAGCCAAAATGTAGCAAACATAGCCCTCATCATGCCCTCATCATTTTTGAACTCGGTATCGGCTGTCAAACGATGTCTAGGTGCCATTCTCTCACTTCTGAAAACAAAATTTGAACTGTCAGTGGTATTTCATTGTCATACCTATGTGTGTACAATTCCCAAGGTTCATAACCTTGAGCTCTGATACCATTCTATCATGCCCCGGAGTATGGGAGTGACGTGGTAGATTAATTAAGTTAATTAAATAGAGATTTAGTTAAAATTTGGGTTTTAAAATCATTTACTTAAATTTATAAATAAAAATATGATAATTTTAAAATCATTTACTTAAAACGAATAGTTATAATATTCGAATAAATAAAATAATAAAATAAAATAAGTGATAATAAAAATAATAAAAATGTAAGATGAGGCGAGAATGAGTCCTACCGATCCACATCTTGTGCACACACACAGTACTGACAATATTACAATACAACCATAGTCCAAGAGAAAAGAAAGAGTTAAGAATTTACATGCCTTAATTTATTATACTACAACCTACCCAAATCCTTTATTGGTTGTAAGTCCGATTAGCAGACTCTTATCCAATCCTAAGCTGATATCTGCCTATAGGGTAAGATTTTAAAACAAATAAAACATGAGTGAAAGGCTCAGTAGGACTATTTATTTAAAACATTTAGTTTTAAAAGAAATCTCATTAATTAAATAAACATTTAAAAAATGATCTTGAATGAGTAAATAAATAAATAGACAATTAAATGATTGAATAATTAAATAAATAGAAAAAGTAAAAATAAGATTCCAACAAAAACTTCTCTTACCAAAGTAATTTTATAGGCCGACCAAAAAGAATAACATTTTCTTTTCCTAGGCAAACCATATGTCAATCATCACCATAGTGGCCCAGCTGGGCTTCGGGATCTGCCCCCAAGGTTGCACACTATAAGATCCGATCTCTGATATGGCATCATTGTTAGACATGTATGCCCTAAGGAGTAAAAATGTAATATGTTTTTGGAGACATTTTTATCAATAAAGAATTTATTATTTATATATACCAAATCTTGTCCTCTTTACGTTCATATTTGTTCAATGTATGATAAGCAAACAATAGTATGAGATTGTCGGTCTAAACCTTTAAGAATTGGGCATATGATAGACAGATTATGCGAAAGACACGATTCTTAAGGTGACGATCTAAAACATAAGATCCACAATCGAGGGAATAAAGTTGGGCGCTTTATTCATGTAAAGATTGTTATGTTGTCTATATCCCTATTGGAAGATGGTTTGTCTTGACTATCGGAGGTGGACTCCGTGAATAGGAACATTGGCACATTGTCATATGTGACAATGCATTGGATCGAGACATAAAGTGAATTGATTTGGATTAATAATTCTGTCTTGGCAAATCGATTTATTTTATACAATCATTTGTATTGCATCTTAATCCTGAGATGACTAGTGGGCCCGTTGTCTTGACTTGTGCCTTTTGATGTACCAAAGGGTAACACCCACATCTTAATAGTGGTATGCATGTCGGTACGTTGGGGGCATGACTCTTGATGACGTAGACCTGTTATTCATAGATATGGAATCCATAGCTCCTATTTAGGAGTAGTGATATCCTCTTATATGCGTTATCCTGTAATTGAAAAACTAGAGCGCTCAACCATTTAGATACAT
>CAMOHE010037470.1:0-26301 GCA_946598075.1 Artocarpus hirsutus
TATCCTTGTTCAAAGTCTCAAAATCATTCTAAAATATGCAGCATGCATTATATAATCATAATAAACATATTCTCATAAGTTTTTATACCAAAATCATCATCAAACCATATATCTAGCCTTTCTTACAAATAATGAGAAAAACATGCTTAAGTTTGCTTTTTAAGCTTAAAACCTTAAAACATCAATCTTAAAGTTATGGAAACCGGTTTTAAACATTCCTAGCATGTTTGTAATATTGTTCATAAATGTTCAAATATGCATGTTAACCTAATTAGAAATTTGCATGGAGAAAACATATACTAAAAACCAAGTTTGAATTAAAGAAAACCTACCTCAAAACTCCTTTGAAAAACACCAAAGTTTGGGTTAAAAATCAAGCTTGAATTGACTCCAAAACGGCTTCAAACGTGGCTAAAAATTATAGTTATCGTGGTTACAAAGAGAGCTTTATGCCTTGTGTCTTTAGTTAGAAATTGAAGTGGGAAATGAGAGAATGAGAAAGTGGTGATGATTGAATAAATAGGCATCAAAATAATTGAGGAGCGGGAGAGAATTAAATGAGCATTAAAAGAAAATATTATCATGTCTCCCATGGAGACTTTTAGCAAATAATGTCAACATAATTGAGGGGGCAAATGGGACAAGTTATGGAAGAAGATGAAGGAAACATTAAAAAGGTGGTTAAGAAAATATATTGATGTCTCCTGGTAGTTAAGGTGAATTAATTCTATGTCTCCAAATGATAAGGATGCTATTTAATTGAGTATTAATATAGTGGGATAAGGTTGATAGAAATAAATGATAGGTAGGTTTTAAATATTTACTACGGAGACTTAGTAAAAATACTAAAGTAACATTTTATTCATATGATTTTATAAAAGTTATACCTGTTAAAATAATGGGTGTTTCAATTTATCACTGACCAAAGTTATATTACTACATGAAGATGCCCTTTAGTCTCAAGAATGTTGGAGCTACATATCAGAGACTGGTGAACAAGATGTTTAATTACTAGAATGGAAGATGGAAATGTATGTAGATGATATACTAATAAAGAGTCAAAATGCTTATAGACGTATTGCCAACCTTTGAGAAGCATTTGAGATTTTAAGGAAATACAACATAAAGCTCATTTTTTTAGAAGTGTGCTTTTGGTGTAGCCTTTGGAAATTTCTCAGTTTTATCATAAATCAGCATGGTATTGAAGCAAACCCCAAGAAGATCAAAGCTCTTATCGAAATGGAATCCTTGAGGAAGCCAAAAGAGGTACAAAAGCTTATTGGGTGTATGGCCGCCCTAAATCGCTTTATTTCTAGATTATGTGATATTGTTCTCTCCTATGCTTGAGTTTAATTTTTTAGAAAGTAGGCACTTTAGGGTTTCTATATAATTAAATGTTGTCATGAGATTAAGTAGTGAATGTTTATTAATTAATTATGGTTGATTAAATTATTATTTAATTATTTATTAATTAATTAATTTGTGTTGATTATGGTTCGTTGAAGGTTAGAATGTATATCTAAGTTTTTCATATAATTAGATGGCAGTCTATTATCACTGTTTAGGATTATTATTTTAATTTTAAAATTTGTAAAATTTTGTAATTAAATTAGCATTTGAAGTGAAGACGGATTTAGAAGATGAAGATGATAAGAGTTCAATTGATTTTCCTAAGTTTGAAAAATTTTTATTTTTTGAATTGTTTAAAATAAGATTGAAAAACTGCTTAAAACTGATTTCTAGAAAAATGTGAATTCAACTAGGTTGGCAAGTCGAACCCTCTGGATCAGCAAACCAATGGTCGCAGACCGGCAGGTCAAACTTCTAGTTTGATAAGTCGTTCACAAGGCAGAATTCTATAAGCTTTAGTGATAGGCCGAACCTTTAGGTCGGCAAGCCAATAATTAACTTCGACAGGCCAGTAAAGAGCAATACGTTTCCAAAAAAGGTGCTTTTTTCAGTATAGTATTGATTTTATTTTTGAGACAATTCTAAGAAACATGAAATTTTATAATGACCGAAAAATAAAACATTTGATTTATGAGGGATTGAAGAATTGAAGATGGATGCCACATGAAGAAGGATACAACTTGAAGATATAAGATGAAAAATCGATAATATGTTTCGATTGATCTTTTGTAATATTTATTTTCTTTTCTCTAGGATGGAACCATAATATTACTGTTGTTTATTTGTTATTATTTGTACATTCCTTTCTTTAACACATTAAGAGGTGCAAAGCCATTCAAATCGACTCCTAAATATGAAGAAGATTTTTAGCACTTAAAAATCCATCTTGGTCAAGCACCAATTCCTTCTAAGGCATTACCAAGTGAGAAACTTTACGTTTACTTAGCCGTTTTAGAACATGAAGGTAGTTCAATGATCGGAGAAGAAAACCGAGTCCAGCTTCTTGTTCACTATGCAAGCAAACATCTCATGGATCCCAAAACAAGATGTTCTGACATGGAAAAGCTTGCACTAGCTCTGATAATAATAATTATAAAGATTTCACATTATTTCCAAAAGCACACAATCGATGTCCTTCCTAACTACCCGTTGAGACAAGCACTTCAAAAACCAAATACTTATTGACGGTTATTAAAGTGGGCCATGAAACTAAACAGTTTTGACATCAATTATGTTTCTAGGTAGGCAACTAAAGCCCAGGCCTTAGTAGATTTTGTTCGCTGCGTGACCAAACATTGAAGAGATGAAAATGGAACCAGAGCCTCCCAAGTGGTGGCTATATGTTGATGGGTCATCTAATGAACACGATGTTGAAGTAGGCGTCATACTGGTAAGCCCTAAGGATTACAAGATAACCTCAGCCATCAGGTTTAAATTCAGAGCATCTAATAATAAAGCTAAGTAAAAGACCATCCTTGAGGGGTTAAGACTGGCCAAAAATATAAAGGTAAGCTCGGTTACTGTCTATAATTATTCACAAGTCATTGTAAGCCAAAAAAAAGAAGAATACAAAGCTAGGAGGGAATGAATGGCTGCATACCTAAATAAGGTAAAAGACAAACTGAAAAAGTTTGAAAGCCATGAATTTATAAGAATATCCCGAGCAAACAACAGCAATGCAGATGCACTAGTAGAGCTCTCCACAGCTAAAGACTCTAAACTACTAAAAGTTATACCTCTCGAGCTATTGGAATAACCCATGATTTAAAGTCAGGAGTTGGACTATGTACTCCCCATCATTGTACCTAACAACTGGATGGTGCCAATCTATAATTTCTTGAAAAATAGAGTGCTGCCTAATGATTGGGTTGAAGCGAGAAGTCAAAGTATAGATTGGCTTGGTATTTAATTCATGATGATACTCTATACCGAAGAGAAAACTCAACATCGTTACTTAGATGCTTAGATACACAAAAGGTGCACAACATGTTGAAAGAATTCATGAAGGAGTATATGGAATCATGTTAGGGGACAGTCATTAGCTCATAATATCCTACGACAAGGGTACTACTAGTCGACCTTGAAAAAGGAAGCAATGGAATATATATGAAAATGCAAAAAAAAGTCAAAGTTATGCTATCATTCCTAGGTCACCCATTGAGCCTCTCACCTCGATTATCAACACTTGGCCTTTTGCTAAGTGGGGCATTAATATTATTGGACCTCTTTATATTGCACCTTGGGGTTATAAATATGCCATTGTAGCAATATTACTATACAAAGTGGGTAGAAGCAAAGCCGTTGACAACAATCACCGAAGCCAAATGCACAACCTTCATTTGGAACAACATTCTGTGTAGATTTGACATCCCTAACTAATTGGTCTCAGATAATGCTAAGCAATTTGATAATACCAAAACAAGGGAATGCTGTTACTATATAAGGATAAACAAAAGTTTCCCGGGCCCAATCTATCTGCAAAGCAATGGCCAGGTTGAAGTAGCCAACAAAGTCCTAAAGTACAAACTAGAAGAAGCTTGATCAACTGAAAGGTGTATGGGCCGAGGAGTTGCCTGAAGTCTTAAAGGCATATCAAACCACTTCTAGGACATCAATAGGGGAAACCGTGTTCTCATTGACTTATGGAGTAGAAACCGTGCTACCAATTTAAATCACAACATTAAGTAGCTGAGTTTTCAGTTATAATGAAGTCATAAATCAAGAACTAATGAATGGGGAAGTTGGCCTATTAGAAGAGAAGCATCTGAAAGCACATATTAGGCAAGCAACTTATCAACAGCGAGCAGCTCAATATTATAACAAAAAGGTCAAAAACAGAAGTTTCTCAGCATGCGACCTAGTCTTAAGACCAATAGCCTAGAACACTAAAGAGAAAAATGCCAGACCTTTAGCACTGACGTGAGAAGGCCATATCAAGTTTGAGGAATTATTAGACCAAGCACTTATTACCTTGAGTATCTGTTAGGTCAGGCTATAGATCACCCATGGAATGTGGCTTATCTCAGGCCTTATCATTAGTAGGCTATTTTATCATTTATGTTTTTGTTTTTTAGAACATCAAAAGGCAAAACGCTTATGTCTTTTTTCCTTTTAGAATTTAATAAAGTTTTTGAGGTTATCAGTAAATGATTCTCGTTTTATTTAAGTAATTTATGTCTAATGTTAAAGCATAGTACTCAGCCAAGGACAAGGGGACAACTCAGTGCACAGAGTATACCACCCTAAACCAAAACTAGAAGTCTATCATGATGATTTGCACTTTGCTAAAAAAGCAACATTTTTATCCTCAGAGGCATGGTGACCTTAGATGTATGTTTTTTTAGCACAAAACCAAAAAGAAAAAGACAAGCTTGGCTACACCACACTTGTGCTAAATCAAAACCAAAAGACGTAATCAACTTGGCCAATTTAAAAGTTAATGACTAGCCCAATTATTTACACTTATGAATTTTTTAAACAATTGTAAGTCAAAACCAAAAGAGCAAATAAGACAGGTAACAATTTCAACTTAGTCACAAAAGAGTATCTCAGTTACTTACACTTAAAAAATTTTACTAAAATCTAGCCAGTTAAATAAGCGAATTATGTAAAAGCTCGGTTATTAGTCATATAAGGCATTTGTCTAACAAATTTTTGATTTGCAGAAAATAAAGTTTTATATAAAAACAAAATAAATATTTACAAAAGATGGGTACTAAGGTCCCATAGCCTTGGCCCTATGGCCATTACAAAAACAAATTATAAAAAAATAAAATAAAATAAGAAAAAGGAGATAAGCCTAAGATTTGTTGGGGGGCGACGTCTCAAGAGCATCCTTAGGCACTTCTTTAGGAGGAGCTGTCAAAAAGTCGAAGTGAAGATTAGGAAACTTCTCCTTGAGGGCATCGATTAAAGATTCAACCCCTTCATGAAAGGAGCGATCCTTAATTTCTATCATCTCGGTTGACTCTTTAAGCTCCTTAATGGCTCGAGCCCAAGCCACGGCCATTTCCCTCTAGAGTTCCTCATTCTTCATTTTCAACTACTCTTCGAGGCTCTTCACCCTCACCTCAACACTGGCTAGAAGCTCCCCAGCCTTCTTATTTTCTTTCAGACTCTCCTCTAATTTCTCCTCCACCACGTCTAACTTGGCCTGAAGATTTAGCAACGTGGTATCCACCTTCTCTCTTTGGAAACTCCAAGGCCAGTTGGTGTAGTGGAAAAAGATGAGATCAAGGCCTATACGAAAAAACAAGTGTGAATATACAAGGTTAAAAGAAACTAAGTTCAACACCAAAAAAGTGGACACATACTCGCAAGTTGAACACGATTTAGTACTTATGCTACTTGAGCCCATCTTCCCCAGCATGTCGACCCAATCACTTTCACTATAATTCTCATGAATTGTGTGCAAGACCGAGCCCATTCATAGCAGGTAATGAGAAATAGTAGCCCCAAGATTGTCAAAGAGGAGAGTCGAGACGACCTAAGTTTCTATCCTTTTTGAGGACTTGCTTATGCTGAAGATTTAAGCTAGGGGGAATTGGAGCCAACGGAGCAGGAAAACATGTATCCATCTAGAAGCCCCGAGAAAAAGTATCGTCTTTACGATGGCCGGTTTAGTTTTGACTAGACCCCAAGGCGTCCACCAGACCTTTTTTGTTTTGGTCAGTGCCTTGGGAGGTAGAACCTGACCTCTTTAAGCCCGAATGCTTTGAGACCATCTCTACAGTTAAAACAAGATCTAGGTCGGTCACTTACATATAAAATTTTTCAAAATTTTATTCAAAGAGACTATATTAATATCTTCTTACTCTTCTTCATTGTTAAGTTGATTATTGGTGTTGACTTGGGGGAGCTTGTTGGTCACCGATATCCACTTCGGTCATTGATGATAGAGGAATCGCAAGGTTAGAAAGACCAACGATTAAAAGATTTTGGCTTGATGAAAGAGATAAGTAAGATCATTTAGTGGTCTGACTAAGGTCTAAACAACCCTGACTTGGATGTAGGATTTATTTTTGATCTGAACCAAGTATAAAATATCGTGTTCTTAGTGTTCTTTTGTTTCTTGTTCTCTGTTTTGCATATTGTGCTGAGTAATTATTTCTCATGACGAGTTTTGCTTGTCAACAATTGCCAAACACCATCCATTCGTGGTCTTAATTCTTCATATGGACACTTCGCTTTCAAGTCTAATCCGTGTTCTTACCATCCCACCCACAAACCATCTTCCCTATTCTTCTTCCTCTTTTGTCCGCTGACTATGATGTTTTTTTTATTTCTATGGCAGCCGTCTCTAGATCAAGTCAACAGGTCCTCCAAAGATTCTTGTTTAAAAAAATGATTTAAGTTTCTTGCGAAAAGGATGTTTCTGATGGGTGAGTTCTGGTGACGGGTTGGATCAATGGTTATCTGTTAAAATGAGGGAAAAAAAGGTGTAATTTAATAAGAAAATAATTATTCATAAAAAAACAATTTTTATGTGTATTCAATACTACATTAGATATAATATACTTTGTCTTATGGCCATTCATTTCAGCACACTACCTTTTTTTGCCATCAAATTGAACACCATCCATGGTGCATCTTAGCTGGGCACTGCCTAAATGGTCCCAAAAAAAAAAGTATATTTTTCCTTTTTAAGTTTTAGATTTAGATAATTTTTTTTAATTTTTAATTTTTTATTTTTATTGAAAGGTATTTTGGACAATTTAGAGCTCAAAATTAATGTTTCATTGATAAAAGATATAAATTTATGTATTAAATAAAATTTGATGATATATATTTAATGAAATCAAAAATCAAAGGCAAGTTTTCTAAATAAATCTAAAATATAAAGTATAAAAATATAAATAACCTTTTTTTACTGTTTTAGTCTTTAGCAGTGGATTTGGCAAATAACTTCTTAATTTCTTGGTGATAATCACATCCCAATTGCTTAATAACTGAGAGTTTAACAAAAATAGTTATATTAAATACAAAATGTTTGCATTTGTAAGGGTTTTTGACAATAATATTTTGCATTTAGTGTAACTACTTTTATAAAAATTTTAGTTACTAGCGACTAATAGACCGTTTAGCACTTCAGTTCTAACTAAAATTTTATGTTTAAGAACTGTAACATGTGAAAGCATTACACTGTAGCAATTTGTTGTTTTTTATTGTAGTTATTGAGTGTTCACAATTAAAACTTATGAGTTGCAACTAAAATGTTAATGTCACGCCTCAAAATGTAGGGCATGACGTGGCAGATTAATCAAGTTAAATAAATTAAATTTTGTAGAAACCGTCATTTTAAAGATATTAAGCGTTAATTATAATAGTATAAAATTGTTAAAATTACTAGCGATCATTTGTAAAAAGCATGGAAGCAAACAAGTGAAAGAGAAAATACTAAATAAACCAACACCGTTGAGCCCTACTGGACCTATTTTAGAGTGCATACACGGTACTAGCAATATTAAATATATAACCACAGTCCAAGAAAGTTAGGTAAATTAAAATATTCCATGCCTTGTTTACAAAATATGCTAGGAAATGATATTCTAGCCCTGTAGTCTCCTCCTAGTTCTTTAGTCTTTCCTAAACTGAGTTCCACCTAGAAGGGGGGAAAGTTTTAAAATAATAAAAGTGTGAGCGAAAGGCTCAGTAGGATTAAGTCTTCAAAAACATTTTAAATCAAACACGTATATTTATAATTAAATAAAAGCCATAACACGGGACAAATAAATAAATCGATAACAAATTGAAACTGATTAGATCTTTACTCATTCATAAATAATCTCATTATATTATAGGCAAAGCCACATGAATCACCACCGAAGTGGCCCAGCTAAGTTTCGGGACCTGCCCTCAAGATCGAGCTCCCCACGACCCGATCTCTGTACGTGGCATCATGCTCTATTTTATCATTCTAGACGGTACCAACCGACACATGCGGTGTCACATCATGATCATGTCTCTTTTACCAAATTATTCTCATTACATTCATTATGATCATTCATTATTTAACCAATAATAAAAATATACAATAAACCTCATTTATTGAAAACATTTAAGAAGGAAATTCTTTGTGGACAATCCCTTTTAAAAGATGGCTACCAAAGAGAAGAGATAGAAATCCTACCTCGATATCTCGTGCCAAAGTTCAACACCGCAGTCCCGATCTGCTATACGTTAGCTCCACAAAACCACGAACAACCTTGGATAGAAACTAAATTTATCAATTCCTAGCTTAAGGCATTCTACATCCCTAAGCTATCTCATGGTGTTTTAGTATGCCTTTAGTGTTCACAAGATCTTTTTATATGGTCAAAATCTTGATCTAAGTCTTAAACAGTGAAAAACGGACGAAAAGGGTAATTATTCACAAGGTTTAGTTGGCCTGCCGAAACTCCTAGTTTGGCCTACCAAACTCCACAGTTTGGCCTACCAAACTGTTGGCCTACCAAACTCCACAGTTTGGCCTGCCAAACTCCACAGTTTGGCCTGCCGACCAACTAGGACCGGCCTACCGAACTGGCCCAGGTTAGGCCTGCCAAGCAGATGAATCTGGCCTGCTGAACTTATGAATCCGGCTTGCTGAACATTGAGTTTGGCCTGCCGAACTGGAAAAATATGGGAGGGCTGAGACTTTGATTCTCGGCCTCCCCTAGCCCAAAATCAAATTAAAACCTATTTTTCTAAGTCCTAGAGCATATATAATGATCATAGATGATAAACAAACACAATAGAACAAATTTAAACACATTTAAACAAGATTTACATAGAAATTTTCAAGGAGTTCCGAAAATGGGAAAAAAGGAAAAACTTGATTTAATCCAAATTTCATGTAATCAAGCCTAGATTTTAGTTGATTCAAGTCCTATCAAATTAGATTAGGAGTATCCTAAGCTCAAGAAACTCCGATAACAACATTTTAAAGAAATTGAAAAATTTAGAACAAATTTTTAAAATTTGAAAAACAACGGAACTAACCTTGAATTGAAGCTTTTAAAACGGTTTGTGAATGCCCAAATCGTGTTTCTCACCTCCTAATCCAGCTGAGAATCAAGCTCAAACTCAAATTTTGAATCAAAATGAAGAGAGGGAGAGAGAGAAAGAGAGAGAGAGAGAGAGAGAGAGAGAGCAGCGTGAGGGAGAGAGGGAAAGAGAGAGAGCGCCAGAGAGAGAGTGAAGGAGAGTGAGAGTGAGAGTGAGAGAAAATAAATAGAGAAGGGAATTGTAGTTTACAGAGCAAACCGTGTGCTCCCAGCACCTAGTTTTGTAATTTGGAACCTATGGCGCATTAGACAAATTGTTTTGTTTCAAAATCTAGGATAACATATAAGAATAATTAAAAATGAGAATAAATTTAAAATACCATAAAATGCTTAGATTAAGTTCAAATTTACATCAAGGCATACTAATCTACCATCTAAACAACAATTATACCTAATTAAAATTTCTGGGTGTTACAGTTAAACAGAACTAAGATGTGATTAATTTTGTGAGATTTTAAAAATTCTTTGTCCATTTTTTAGTGTTAAAGACCAAAACAGCCGAAAAGACATAAGTTAAAAGGAATAATGTATCAAAATTAAAAGTTCGTATGTCAAAACGACACAATGCTTACTAAATGATTCACGAACTAACAATGCTTAAAAAACAGTAGAATGGCGTCTTAAGTTGTTCTTTAAGTTGATGGTAACGTGCTCATAGTCTTTTTGAATTTAAAAAAAAAAAATGGGTGCTTCGCGAGACGGCGAACCTATTGCATTTTTGCATGTAAATTATTGGCCTTTTATATGATTGGACACAGAAGTTCTTGTCATGTAAGCTATTGCATATGGACTGGACTCCACTTTGGTCGCTAACTAATCAAGTTTCAATGCTTGTTTACGCCAATTTGCAATCCTCATTCTATTATTGCTTCTTAGCTACAGTGACCGAATTCTATTTATGGAATTTCTTGAAACCTTCACACGAAAAAAAAAAAAAACATTTTGGAGTCTTTGATGGACATCCGTACGAAAGTAAGTTATGGTTTTAAGAAAGTTGCATGCAGGCGCAATCTGGAGGCTGGAAGGCGTATGCAAGTCACAAAAATAAAGAGTATGCGTGGCGTGTTTAGGTTGCCCGGAACCCAACTTTTGGAGACTTCTGTGGAGCTATCCTATCCAATGCATATGGGTATGACCTCTATGAGTTTGGCAATCTACTGTTGATATAGTATATGTATATGTGTGCGTGCGGTTTTTAGCATTATATATGTACATACAGTTTTTAGCATTTGTGCCCTGAAATTTTTGGGTTTTGCATTTTTTGTTCCTGAACTTTTTTTTTTTTTTTTATCATTTAATCCTTGAAAATTTGGCAATTGACCCTATCCATTAAGGAGAAAAGAATTTGATGAATTTATTATGACTATTCAAAAGATTAGATTACCAAAAACAAGCACTAAACAATGATTGTGAATAGTCTTTGTTCTTTTTGGGCTTGCTTGCTTTAAGGCAATCTACCATTTATCTTAGGTACGATTCGGCAAACTTTGTGTGCAGTCGATTAAAATACGCCTATTATTTGGTAGCACGCAAAACATGATGATATGGCCTCGCATAAACACCAGAAGAAAAAAAAAAAAAAGATAGTTAGAGAGTCTTAGAACTTTTTATGGAATAATATACTCCAATGAGTGGAAAAACCAGTTCACTCCCATAAGAAACATACAAGTTGGCCTCAACCAAATGCAGGCTATTAATGAGCTTGTTACTGGTTAGGCTCATAACAAGTATTTGTTTCCACGGAGTACATTAAAGCGGAAGCAAAAACCATAAAGCTTCTATTCACCCAACTATTCAAGTCGCAGTTTCACCCTACCAAATTATCAATAGAATTTACATGCTGCAATTAGTAATCAATAATCAACATGCCAAACTAGAACATATACTACATCTAATTGGATTGAAAAGTAAATCGCCGTTTTAATTAAGTTGGAAAAGTACTATACAAGAAGACAAAATTCTGGACAGTTGGATCTGTACACAATATCTCTCAACTTATTCTTAAGTTTAGGCTTTGTGACTTAAATATGCGATTTAAGAAATCAACAGACGTTCAATGTATGTCTACTTCAAGACGAATGTTTCTATAAAATGTTCAATCCAAATTTGGGAACATGAGATACTACTGTAGCCTTACTGCTAAAACCTTGATGATGGTGTAAACTCCACCCACTATGTTTCGCTTCAAAAGAATGTAAAAGGTGAAAAACCACCGTTTTTCTAACTTTTCTCCAAAAGAATGATGCTCAGCAACTTCTGAACAAGCCCGGTGGAAACTGCAAGAAGAAGCATGTTAGAAGTAATGTAGCTAGAGAATCCAGGACAAAAAATTAGAAGGTCAATGAAATTTCATTTCTCAATACCGTTGTGCTAGTATATTCCACGTAAAAAAAAAAAAAAGAGAGCAAAACAAATAGCAATGTGACTTATACAAGAGAACCCTTAGCATGATACAAAAAATAGTATTGTAATTTGATGATGATGCTCAGCACACGTGAACCCCAAGTGAGCAAGTTTCTATTATCATCAGGGTTTAAAAAAAAAAAAAAAAGTGGGGTTTGTGGTGGTTTGCGGGGGAGTGCCAAGATTTTGCATTCATTAGGCACTTTAGATTATTATACTTGAGTATGCCTAGAAACCAAGGTCAGTTTTCAATTTTCATACAACTTCAAGGAAGTCAGAGATCAAAAGAAATGGCAAATACTTCTCAGGAATGAAAAACATGTAAATCCTTGTTATAATGTTTCATCCTGTACAAATCAAATTTGTTTTTATTGAACATGATGGAGAGGACAACAAACACAAATATTGGCACAATAAGTTTTAAGTTTTCAGCGCACAATCAAGCAGTAAACTTCATAATTATGGAACAGGCAAAAACAACAGAAACTATTGCGAGGACAAAACCACAATGTCATAAATCAATAAAAGTTGAAGGTGAATATCTGTTTACCTTCAGATGATGTGGCATGATCTTGATATCGAAGGGTACATGCAGCCATGCATCGGGAGGATAGAGTAAAAAATTCTCTGGCTTGCTGGTATAAACATCTGCATATTGATGTATATGATATGCAAAAGCAGATTCTTGGCCTGTGTCTGTGAGGAAGGTGGCTCCAAAAGACTTATTAAACATTTCCTTCATCTTTTGACGTGCCTTCCGTCGCTCCTCATTCAGCTCCTCCAACAGCAATTTATATTCTTTACTTGGAACAGTACTAGCAACAGTTGCATGCAATCTACCAAGAAATTCTTGTATAATGTGAAATCTTGCCTGCATCCAAAGAGAATTTAAAGAAGGATGGTATGTATTTTCTTGCCTCAAATATATAAACATGTGAAAATGAGTAACTCAAAGCTAAACAGCAACCACAACCAAGTTTTTGTTGTTAAAGCTTTTAACGAACTCTTGACCTTACTACGAAGCCATGTTAAAGAAGTGAAGGGTGAAGAAGTTTGACTACCCTTAATAAGCAACTGGCAAAGTCAGGAAGCCCAGCCAACTTAATGCAATCTCTATAATATATCTTCCTAATACATTGATGAGTTAACGAGATCATCAAGGGAAAAAGCAGGGAGAAGAGGAGGAAAAAAATAAAATGAGAGAGAAAAGACAAGTGTGAGGAACCACAAAACAGAGGCAATACTGTCCATTAAGATCCTCTTCAAAACTTCTCTTTTAATAAGCATTCAAACAACTTTTGGCTTGATGAAAAAATGCCCCTTAAAAGAGAGGATCCATGCTTCATGGAACCCAAGATCAACATGACGTCTTTTTTCAAATTTCACATGACAAAACGTACTCTTTTCCATTTTCTTACTCATGCGTCATTTCACCAAATGAAGATTATACGAGAGAACACATTTGACCCCAATCCTTGTTTGTTCATTTGTTTTAGAACATATAAATATTGCATCCTTACACAACTTCATACATAAGCAATACTACTTTAGGGTAATAAAACCAACAAATTTTGTTGAGTCATTAGCTCTGCAGTCTTCACCTAAATGGTTGGAGTTCTTAATTCCTCAAGACTATACTGGAAAATACTGTGTTTTGCATAATTCCCAAAGATTTTGGGATTTCAGGGGCTCTAAAATGTGAAAAAATCAACACATACAACAAAATAATACTGAAGTCAACAACAATACATGCCAATTACAAGCTAATCTTCAGTGGAAGGAAAAAGAAGAAGGGACCTATAAGATATGTGAAAAACTTTTATTTAGAAAATGGTCACTAGACTTAAAAGTGAGCAAATGCAGTACACTCAAGATGCAAAGCTTAAATGAAAAAAAAAAAAAACAAAGAAGAAGAACGAGAAGAAGAAGAAGAGAAGTTGCAACGGTCATTCGCATCTATACTACCAACGTATAAATGCAAACACGTACAAAAAAAAGACCAAAAAAGAAAGAGAAAAATACTCAGAGAAAAATACCTGCTCATGACGGTAAGCATCTTCATTTTGCGTACGAATTTCACTCTGCAGTTATTACAAAACATAACAATGGCATCATTTCACTTTTCACTTATTACAAAACATATCAACGCATCAAAAACTAAAACATATATATATATATATATCGAACAATCAAATTTCAACATATTTAAAAATGGCAGAAATTAGCACCCATTACTTTCTGAGTTCAGAAAACTCCAATACTTTTGCATAATTTACTACAAACAAAGAAATAAGCCGCAGAAGAATCCTTTCAACAAGTTGAAAAAAAAATGTGAGGAGCAAGTTGAAAGGAGCATGATAAATAACATACCTCTAGTTCATGTATGATCGCAGCAGTGCGCCAACCAGCTTTTGAAGGACCTCTCAGGTCACTAAATAGGTGGTCTCCAAAGTAAATCACCTTTAAGGCAGGGTGTTACATCATTAATTCAACAGCAAACAATGTCTTGTTGCAACAGATTTTGATTAATAGACTTTTATAGAGTGATCAAAATCATTTAATTATAAGATTCTTCAATAAAAAAGTAAAGCATATGAACTACATTGAAAAGTTTTAAATATATAATAAAATATACCTCCGGGCCATTCCACTTGGTGATTTCAAGAAAGGATTTAAGGCATCCATGGTAGTAGATTTTGTCTGAAAGAAACCTATCCACCTTTGTAAAAGCTAAAGTGTCCTTATCCGAGTCGTAACAACTTCATGATGGTTCAAGAAAAGAGAATAGAGGACAGGTTAGCATAAAATAATCAGGCACTTAATGCTTTGTTGGTGAAATCAACAAGACTAGAATAAGTTACAAAAATTACACTAAGACAAAACAATAAAAAGTCAAGGCACACAATAGCATACTTCCCCCAATCAGAAAGCATCTAAATTAGAGGAGTGTAAAAAGAGGGGAGGGGTAGAGAGAGCAATTTAATTTACACCTAAGATGAGTTTGAATGCAACATTTCACCCACTTGAGCAGCAAAAGCAAACCAACGCGTATCCTACAAGTATCATGAACGGGAACTTCCCTCTTTAAAAAGTCATTGTATTTAGTGTATTTATCATTTACTTCTGTTTTGCTTTGGTTCCTCATAAACCCTCAAGTCACAGCAATTTATAAGGACTACAGACAATGCATCAATTGCAATTTTTCTCATTCAAAACGATAAAGTATATCCCTTAGACCTCTTCAAACAAGCATGTCTTAATCCTATTTCCGAAGTATAAAACATTTTTAAAAATTAATTTTGACCCAGAAGAAAATAGTACAGGGCCGTTATTTCCACTATTAAGGGTGTAAAACGAAGTTTTACACATGAAATGAGAGGGAAAAAAAGGGATAGAGGAATGAGGAAGCTCCATATACAAACCGGAATGGATGTTCTGATGTGTAGAAATCTGGCTTGTTTGCTCGTGCAATCACAACATCAAAAAGTTCCCTCCAAGAGTCTCTCTCACCCATAGAATCCTATCAAACATGTTGAAGTCAGCTCAGGAAAAAAATTAATACAGACACATAAATGCAAACATTCATATACAGACACACACACATGTCTATTAGTTGTATATTGGGTTTCTTTGTGGGTCTGTATAGATAAAGAGTTTGCCAATCCAATATTTTCAGATCTAATCAGGATTTGGACTCCTTTTAATTGCATTTCTCCATTTTTGTTAGCCTGCTGAGAAAATCTCTTTTCCATTAATAAAATCAGTTTGTCACTTGTTTCAAAAAAAAAAAAACAGACGCGTGCACACCGCGCACACGATACACACAAACACATATCAAACCAAATAAGACACACACACATAACAACAGGAAAAAAATGGGAACAAGCGCATGAAGTTCTTTGGTGGAGAAGATGAAGGTATTTGATTGCAGCAAAAGGGCAAAAGTTCTTTGGTGAGTCATGGTATTGTCGCGCTCATGGTCGATTTGGATGGAGTGAAGCTCAAGAATTTTCGACAGAAAGGAGTTGGAATTATCAGATATCTTCGAAAAGGCTAAATTTTCAGCATCTCTCTGGGCTTCAACAGATAAAGAGCTCAAAGGACTCCCTTTATCTTTGATAGTTTTTAAGTTGGTTGGACGTACTTTGCTGATAGTTTTTTGTTCTTTAAAGCTTTAGTTCCTTTTGATTATCTCCTGTGTCCTTTGTCTTGAGGATATCTCATCCTCTCTTCTTGCAATTGATTAACCATCAATGAAAGGGTTTTTCTTTTATTTATATATTAAAAAAAGGTGGCACAAGCGCATGAAAACCAGAAAGTGCACGTAGAAGTGCATGAAAACTGGGGAATTTTCAAATTGTAAGGATGAAATCTACATACAAATCAACTCTGACATCATATCAACCTTTCACAATGCTACCAATAACAAATATCAAATCAATTTGATAGAGAAACCAACCTCCAGAAAGCCTACATGTGTAGCAGAATATCTTATTGTTAGTTAAGCACTTACGTTAGCCGTATAATTTAAATTACCTCCTTTTGACTTTATTCTTTTATAAGCCTTATTGAGTTTCTCTATCTACTATCCTTCAAAAAGGGGCAAAAAAAATTACCTCCAACAGAAACCGCATACCACCATCCACAAAGTAGTAGGGAGAGTTAGTTAGCAAAAAAAGCTTTTTCCCCTTTTCCCTCAGCATCTTCAGGAATCGTAATAGCTGATCCTGAAATGTTACCACATGAAGATCGTAAATTGGCTTCCAAAGAGTAAAAAAATTCAGCCACATGATATGATTTCTACAAATAAAAGTTATGATTTCAAGTTTCTAACAAAAGATAACCATCTTATGGCTAAAGTACATGAGAACAGAATGGATACCAAGGGGGGCCTACATTTTTAACAAGATATCTGTAAGGGTCAGAAAGAATTCCTCTATGAACCAAGCCACGTCGATGAACATGCTGAATGGCTCGATTCACATCTTGATACACATAGCAAGCATCAAAGTCCAGCTTAGCATCGACAAAATATTGCACAATATCCGCAATGAGGCATGCCTGCATAGTAGCAATAGAACAAAACATTCAGACGTTAGAAAGAAAGAAATCTATCAATCTCTTGAAAGGAACCTAAGAACCTATGAAGCATCTAGGCAGTAAATAACCAAATAAGGAAGATAAAACAAGTACTCCATTTGAGCATGCATGCACCAAATAATAATAATAATAATATATGACATCACTTGTTCATAATAAATGATATCACTCGTTTACAGAAATTCAAATTTTCAGCAGATTGTAACACAAGGACATACTTTTCCATCCTTCCACTTTTGAAATACAAATAAGAAGGAAGCGAAAGCAATTGAGGTACTCTTATCGTACTTCCTATTACTAAACTCCTCTCACCAATACAAAACCTCTAAATGGCACAAACACAACTTTTCCAGCACATGAGAAAACTGTTTCCAGTCCCACAAATAAGACTTTTTAGCATTTGTGACCCTTGTTCTGTGAATAATTAGTAAAATTTGAAAATAACTAACCTCACTAAAGCAGAAGAAATCCATCAAACCAACAAGGTCCTGTGCTTGATCACGACCAATACGTCGAGTTCCATATATCTCTGCTATCTCCTTCCTGCTAAGCTGCGATTAGAAAATTAATCATAAGCCAAAAAATAATAATGAGAATAATAAATAATTAAATAATAACACAAAGAGGAAAAAAAAGAAAAAAAAACTTGAATCTGTTTCAAAATAAACGCAGTGGAAATATTATTAAGCGGACCACCACATATGCTAAATCAAATTATGCACGTGCTAAACATAACAAAGCATACTCGGCAAATAGTTGCATGATAATATTTTGTTGAACACTCTGTGTCTAGTATTTTCACTTAATAACCCAATGAAAAAAAAAAAAAAAGAGAAAACGGAAGCAATGATTCAGAAATATGCCAAAGAAAAAGTTTGGTCTTCGAACTAGCCACATTCACCCAATATTCAGAAAAGAAAGTGAAATTGTCAATATTAAAAGTATTCAAGGGGGGAGGAAGATTATCTAAGCGTTATTTTTGGAGGAATTTTTCTCTGCGTTATTAGAAGTCTCCTCTTATATGCCCAACAATATCAGACATCCGAATTCTTTTTGGTTTTCATATATATATATATTATATAAATCATAGTCAAACCTAAATCCTTAAGAACTACAATACAAGTAGTAAACATCTAACTAAACCAGTTTCTAAAGTGCATAAGAGAAAAAGTTAGACATCAATATTATAAAAAAAAAAAAAGTGGATCATAAAGTACCTTGCGACGACCAAAGTAGCATCCATCTGGTTCAATTGACCCAAAGAAGTCCAACTTCAGGAGACATCCTCTTAGCTTGTCATAGTACAATCCTCTGATGGGAAAAGTGGGATCATACTTGAATGTGGAGCAACTATCAGGATATTGAAACTGGAAAAGAACAAGTGAATGGATCAATTCATCATATACAACGTCGTTCAAAAATTTTATCAAGCATCAAAAGAGCAGAGCCACATAGGGACGAGGTGGGTGGCCACCACTTGAACTATTTCTTTTCTTATAATTTTGTATATGGAATTCTATAAAATTTGTATTCCGCCCCTCCTAAATTACATTCCGCCCTCCTAAAATCGTATTTCATCGCTCCTAAAATCAATTTCGCCCCTCACCTCATTACTTCAATCACATCTCCACTCTCTCACTAATTTTTCTGGCTCCGCCCTTCAAACAGATAAGCAAAAACGAACCTCATTAACCAGATATTCTTTTGCAAGATCGTATATCAAGGTCTGTAAATTGGGCGAGTAATGTGCTAATGTGTAGTCATAGTCGAAGCCATAAACTTGAATATTGTCCAATCTCAGATTCTTATTCACATAAATCCCTGATTTTAAACAACAACACTAGTCAAGATAATAAAAAAAAAAAAAAAAATTCTAGATTTTAAGCTCAATTAAAACAGAAAGAACGCTAACGGCAAAACCTTCGGGATTCATCTTCCGCATTTCCTTAAGCGTTTCGGGAATTTTGAGGAAACTCTTTTTGGCGGCTTCATATTCACGACGAATCTTCGCTACTCCGTCTTCAAGAACCACATTATCTAGCTCAGCAGATACATCAATCGCACTACAACTCTTGTAACTTCCTCCGAAACCTAAAAAGTCAAACGAAAATCACAAGGCCGAACAAGAAATTGAACAGAATGCAGACGATCGACAAAGAAGCGGATGAATACCGTCTCCGACTCCGGAAAACGACAAGCTCCTGCTTATCGTCCACTGTCCCAGAGAGGAAAAAAAGATTTTCAAGAATGTCAGAGGAATCGAAATCAAAATCGAACTAGAATCTCTACGACAAGAACCAAAACAAATATACATAATGAGAGATGAGAAAGAAGGAGATTACGCTTATGGAGGTGCGAGGAGGGCGAAGTCCGCGCAAGAACGCCATCGGAGAAATTTTTCAGGTCTACATACGAGGCTTAGGGTTTGCAGTTGAATGAATAGTTTGACGAGAAATAAGGAAAAGGTCTGAAAGAGAGGAGAGGTCTGTCCTTGTGTAGGTTGAGCTGAGCTTGGGCAGTGGGAAATGAGTGGAGAGAAGTTCTATTCCGAAACTCGAGGACTTTGCCTCTTGTAGCCGCCCTTTTGGTCATGCGATCCGTATTTGAAAATTCAACTTCTATTTAACAGAAAAATGTTTACTTTGATCAATTTATTTAAAAAATATGTTTGAGACGTTAAAATTATTAGTTAAAATTATAGGTGTATTTATTTTATGGTTTTAATTACAGTTTGAATTATTTTGTTATAGTATTTTTATTTAAATCTACGAATTAAACGGACTCTATAAATATTATAAAACATAAGAATTTTATATTAAAAAGTTGATTAACACTGTATCTTAAAGTTGGTTAAAAATCAGTTGGTCTGTTAAGGTGTGTTATGAAATCTGCTATTTTGTTGGTAAAAAAATCAGTTATTCTGTTAAAATGTATAATGAAGGGTTTGAGCGACATAATGAAGCTTATTGTCCTTTTGTTTATCAAAATGAGAAGGATAGATATAATAATTAAAAAAAAAAAAGAGGGATGAGAAGTCCAATTACCTTGTCCTTGTGCAACAATGTTCTATCGTAATTACAAAAGAAAGATGGGGACAATCTATGTTGCAACCAAAGACGTAAAAAATTTGCGATATATTGAAAATTTTGGTTTTTTTAGATACTAAAATATCTTTTACACAAATGTCGATTTTGCCATAATATGGTGGAAACATTGGTAATGTATGTAAATATCAATTAAAATATCGACATAAAAAAACTATAATGTATTTTGTATAAAATTTTTGAATATATTGTCAAAATTTTAACTGAACGTAGGAAATTAAAATTTAAGAGATCTTTTTCTTTAATAATATATCAATACTTTAATACATGGATATTTGTCGTATATACATTTATAATCAATTAATTTAAGATTCAATCATATTAGCTCTCTAATAAGGCTTCTCATACTTATTATTTACACAATTTCCATCCTTAAAATTTCTTCCTTCATAATGTAATTCAAATTTATGAAATAGTCGCAATAAACTCCAATTAGTAATAAATGCAACATTTTAGACAAAGCAACAATAAATTTGTTGGCATCTATGGCTCTTAAACTTCTCCAATTTGGCATTTTAGTTCCCAAAAAATCACCTTATAGTAATTTTGCTCTTGAATCGGTTGTAGAATTTTCTAAAATTTAACCCTCTCCACGTTTTAGACAGAGTAACAATAACTTTGTTGGCATTTGTACCCATTAAACTTTTCCACTTTGGCATTTTAGTTCCCCAAAAATTATCTTGTATTAATTTAGTTATTAAGGGTTTGTTTAACATACCGTATTGTATTGTATTACATTGTATTTTTTGTATATTATACAATGCAATACAAAGAGTATGGTGTGCCAAACATGTCCTAAATAGGTCACAAAACTCTCTAAAATTTAACCCTCTTAGGCGATTATGGCATGTTTATTCTGCATAATTGGAGTCGACAAGATTTTGGAGTGAAGATTTAGAGATGGAATTTACCTGGGTCACAAAAATTAGTCATTATCACTGAAAATCTCATTTATGCAGTTACTTATACCCAGATTGGAATGAATTGTTATAAATTTATTCATATATCATTCAATAAATTTTGTGTTTCTTAATTAAAAAAAGCAAATTGTTTACTATAATGATTGTAATAATAAAAAAATTATAATATTAGGACAACAAATTAATAAATATAAGTTGTAATTATATCATTTTACAAATTCAAATTTAAGTGTCAAAACAAATTATTATGTTCCAATTAATAATGAATTCCTTTTATTGAAATACTTTATTAAAAAATAATATTTTTTTAATCTAACAAAATTACCAACATAGTTTAACCTAATAATTGGAACCTAAAACCACATCACAAACATAATCAAAAGTACCAACATGGTTTAACCTAATAACTGTCTAATGTAATTACCTACAACCCATCCCACAAACTTAGAATTTACAGTTTGAACTCTAATTTTGTAGCTAATGAGAGCTTTACAGTGTAGTATACTTTTGCTATTCTTCTACCAAACACCCTTAAGATATATCTTTTCTTGAGTAGGTCAAGAATGATGGAAAGCATAAGCAACAAATCATGCTTCATAGGCTCGTAGCTAGAATATTAGGGGCATCATATACCTTTTTTATTTAGAATATATTTAGTAGACTGTATTGAATTTTATTGTATAAGGTGAATTATATTGTATTGAATTCTCGTAATAAAATACAGTTTTTGGTGCATGGCATCTTGTATAAGGGGTCAAGATGTAATTTTATGAGGTTTGAGGGGTCAAAATATAATTTTCCAAAAACTATAGGGTCAAAAATAAAATTTTTTTTATCAAAATTAAGAGGTCAAAATATAAATTTTAAGAAAAATAAGGGGAAAATCTTATTTTTCAAGAAATATGGGGTTAAATATTATTTTTAAAGTTAAGGGTCAAAATGCAATTTCAAAAAAATATATAAATTTGTCCTCAAATTTTGCTCCTCTTTTGCAAATTTAGGGGCTAAAATGTTGGGGTAAACTGCTAGACTCATTCCTTACTCGTGCCATTAGAGTAAACTGCAAATCTTCTGCAAATTTAGGGACTAAAATGTTAGACAAAAAAAAAAATTCAATGACAAAAGTGCCAAACCACATTGTTGAAGGAGCTCAAGCACTAAAAAACAAAAAGTATACTTGAGAGGGTCTCGTGTTTACTGTAACTAAAGAAAAGCCATTTGTTCTTGTGTAATTCTTGACATTGTTAGCATTCTACAAAGCCTCAATTACTAGCGAGCATTTTACTTGTCTTGTCAATTATCTTCTTGGCTTGACGAACTTGCCACTTGCGGCTTTCTTCTCCATCTTTTCCCGTTTCTTCCGAGTCTTCTCATCCTCGACGCCATCCTATTTAGTAAGGGACCAATATGTATCGTACGTCAGGTTGTACTCTGAACAAAAACGCTTTACTACCATGAAATGAAGGAATTAAAGTACACAAGAGAAAACCATGAGTGATTACTGATTGCCTCTGAGCGTTGAGACAAAAATCCCTTAATTAGGCCAAAAGATTGGTATGCTCCAAATGCTGGTATCTGCATATTTACGCAAAACATGTCACCTAAAAAAATAAATCCACTTTCCTTTCTTTCAAACAAAATATTTCGAAATTATTTCGAATTAGAATCGGATGTCATAGGACATCCTCTAATGAAACTGGGTTTAACTACCGGCTTTAGTTTTGTGATTGCATTTCCTTACTCCAAAAGAAACCCAAAAGGGGGCATTTCATGATTTGGTTGATCAAGGACTTGCAAGATAGGCACGGTACCACAGACATGAGCCAATAAACCAAGAAAACTTCCTTGTTTGATCAGTAAAAGTAGTTTCGACTATCAATTTGCAGGCCTCCTTCCATTTTTCCCCCCTTGAATTTGCAGTTCTACATCAAACGAAATCAAGGTCATGTGTACAACATGCAAGTGGCTTGATTTACTGCACGAGTCCCAACTCTAAATCTGATTGCAATAAAATGACCACGCCTCATGGTGCTACTTTACTACATGCACGAATGTGTATGTTCATAATTACAAGGTAAATGGAGAAGAGATCTTGCCACAAGATACGTATACCAAAACTTTCCAGAGATAATGGACGTTAGTTGCACAAAGCTTGTAATGTAGATTACATCATGTAAATAACTGAAAAAGAAATAAAAATAAAATAAACGACGAAGATTATCATCAGAAACATATTCAAGGAAGAAACAAACAAGAATAGCTAGAAGCAACAGGAGACTTGGAAACTAAGAGACCAAACAAGGAATAACTTGTGTTAATCCCTTATGCAAGTAAAAGAACATGATTTATTCCACAAGAGAATTCTATTTTTGTCGAAAGTAAGTCAGAAAATGTAGACTTCACATTTCAGTAAAGAAACCAGCAAACTCCCTAGCAAACTCGAATCCAGCTCGAAGTGCCAAACATTCAGCCATGTGAGGGGAAAAGAAACCATTGATCTTTTGAGCTAAACACCCATGGACAACTCCCTCAGAATCCCCAAAAATGGCCCCTGCTCCAATAAAGCCAACGTCTCTAGCCGTAACAGCATCAACATTTAGTTTCAACATTCCAATAGGAGGGGCACGCCATCTCTTTCTTTCTACTGTTTGGGAGACTATCTTCACATTAAGGGCCTTATCACAAGTTTTGTAATCACTGAGCATTTTCCCAACCAGTATTAAGACTCGTTCATGATTCATAGGCTTGCAATTGCGCACCAAAAGATTTATGTTCCACCGAAGAGACCATGCCAATGCACAAAAAATTTCTAAATCAGCTACATGGAGCATGCTGGCAGCCGAACAACATAAGTCTGGGAAAATGCGCCGATGCGCCTCTGAATTTTCCAACAGCCAGCTAAAGAGCTGATGTTTCCCAAACTTCTTTAGCAAAAAGGCATTCCCACAGAACATGTTCCGCATATTCGGTCCTCTCCTAGCACAGCTTACATGTTACCTCACAAGCCAATCCTCTCCGAGCTAAATTATCAAAAGAAGTTAACATACCATGCAAGGCACGCCCCATAAAAATTTTAATCTTGCTAGGTAAATTCAGTCGCCACAACTTCTGCCACGACTTGCTTTCCTCTCTTTTAGAGGCTGATGTTGCTTTGCCTTTTGGCTCCATAACGTTCGAATGGTATAATACCCTTTCTCATGGTAATGGCAAACTACAGTGCTTTCATAATCTTGTCTATCTAAAGGGATACTTAATACAATCTCACTATCTATAGGCCATAACACCCTTTTATCCACCTCCTCATTCCTTTTCCCATCATAATCAAATCGCCGACTCTACCCGTTGGAGTCTCTATTGGGATTGGTGCCCTATAAGCTATAACATTGTACATATTGTTAATAAATAAATAAAATAACATTTACAATTATTTTGGTTGCTTATTTTATTATAAATACTTTTATAAACATCAAAAAAATTTCATGATTATTTATGTGACTATAAATTTAGCATATAAGTTATATACTTTGGGATAAAATTTATAGATAATAATCTAAATAATCCATAATAATAATTAAAGTTTGAGATCTTTAATTAAATATTACAAGTACGATCCAATCTCATTTAAAATTAATAATCTTATCCAAGCTATTAATGTAGAGACATTGGATTGGAGGTACTTTATATAATGAGATTATATAGGATTAAACCAAATAAATTATGAATCTCTAATAATCATCCATTACAAATAGAGTATTCAAATTCATCGCTATGATGATTATATATTTGACAGTCTTAATCCTGAGCATTTATTATACTCTTATTTATGACATTATATTTTTTAACTTGTATGGTAAGAATTTTATAAATACAGATCCTAACTTAAACATAATGTAATAAATGGCTAAGAATAATATTATATGGATATGGAATCCATTCTTTCTCTATAGAAGTTAAAAAAATAGTTCTCTTGAGGGATAATTTAAGGCTTGAACAGAAGAACGCTTATTCATAAAAAGATTGTGAATTAATTATTCATTAGAGAATTATTGGAACTCAAGAATAAAGAAATAATAAGAGAGGTGAACAAAAATTGAACCTAACTCTTATTATGAACTACTTATGGAGAACTGACTTATATATAATGATTATATCAATGGACTACTCGCTAATTATCTTTGAGTAATTTTTACTATAATCTCAAGAGTTTATTTTCAAGTTTTAGTGAAGTAATACTGAAACTAAGAAATTTGGTATATTAATTAAAGAGTTTAATTAATTGTCAAATTTATTGAAACTTGATTTATAGGTCTATAGGTTCCCAATACCATCTCTATAACACTGTATTGGATTTAATGCATAAAATGAATTATACATATTTAATTTGAAATTATTGAATACTGAATTAATTATTTCACACTTGAATTACTAATATGACACAGAAAAATGTTATATGTAACACATGATGCATTGTGATAAATGTTATTACAATTTAACTGAGCATTAGTTAATTAGTTAATTGATTATATTTAACTAATGAGAATAGTTAAATATGGTTTTTAAATTAATCAATTAATAATATTTAAATAATAAGATTATTTAAAATTGTCACGCCCCGAAGTACGGGAAGTGACGTGGTGGTTCAAATAAGTTAATTAAGTAAAGATTTGGTTAAAAATCAGGGTTTTAAAATGAAATTTATAAATAAAATGTGATAATTTTAAAATCGTTTGAATAAATAAGTTAAAGAAATAAACGAATCATCATAATAATTAAACAGATAGAAATAACATTAAAATAATTAAATATGGGGTGGAATGCGTATGAGTCCCACTAGCCCACATATTGTGCACACACATATAGTACTGACAATATTATGATACAACCACAGTCCAGAATAAAAGAAAAGTTAAAGTCTTACATGCCTTGAATGATAAATTAGCCTACCAAATGCTTCTACTGATCGTAAGTCCGGTCGGCGGACTCTTCTCCAAACCTATGCTGATATCCACCTAATGTTAAGATTTTAAAACAGATAAAATGTGAGCGAAAGGCTCAGTAGGACTACATTTAGAAAATTATTCAATCTTAAAAGAATTTGCGTAAATTAAATAAACATATAAAAATATACTGGAACGATCAACAACTAAATAATCAATTGCGAATTTAAATGAAATATAATCTCACCAAAATAATTCGAATTAATCAATCAAAGGGTACCACTTTTCTTTCCTGGGCAAACCATACGTAACTCACCACCGTAGTGGCCCAGCTGGGTTTCGGGACCTGCCCCCAAGGTTGTTCACTACACAACCCGATCTC
>CAMOHE010037472.1:0-13174 GCA_946598075.1 Artocarpus hirsutus
ATGGTATACCATTCGGTTACATCTATGTATCCAAATGGTTGAGCGCTTCAGTTTTTCAATTACAGGATAACGCATATAAGAGGATATCACTATTCCTAAAGAGGAGCTATGGATTCCATATCTATGAATAATAGGTCTACTCTATCAAGAGTCATGCTTCCAACATACCAGCATGCATACCACTATTAAAATATGGGTGTCACCCTTTGGTACATCAAAAGACACAAGTCAAGACAACGGGCCCACTATTCATCTCAGGATTAAGATACAATACAAATGTTGTCTAAAGTGAATCGATTTGCCAAGACAGAATTATTAATCCAAATCAATTCACTTTATGTCCCGATCCAACACATTGTCACCTATGACAACGTGCCAATGTTTCTATTCATGGAGTCCACCTCCGATGGTCAAAACAAACCATCTCCCAATAGGGATATAAACAACATAAAAATCTTTACATGAATAAAACCCCAACTTTATTCCCTCGATTGCGGATCTTATGATTTAGACCGTCACCTTAAAAATCGTGTCTTCCGCATAATCTGTCCATCATATGCCCAATTCTTAAAGGTTTAGACCGACAGTCTCATACTATTGTTTGCTTATCATACATTCAATAAATATGAACCTAAAGAGAACAAGATTTGGTATATAATAAATAAATTCTTTATTGATGAATATGTCTCTAAAAACTTATCACATTTTTACTCCTTAGAGTATACATGTCTAACAAATTCTCCTAGAAAAGAGTCAACTCACTTCTGTTTATTTGACCAAGAAGTATTTAGTGCCCAAAAGTTCACATTTGACAAGCCCACTTTTTAGTTTAATTATTCAACCAGTTTTTTAGTTAATTAGACACAATGGGGCCATTTGGTATTGTTTTAAAAATAGGTAAACATGTTTTTATTTTAAAAAATGAGAATTTTTTAAAAATTGTGCTAAGAGTGTTTTTAAAATTTTTGCCTCAAAAAATATGCGAAAACATTTCTAAAAATTTTGAAAACAAAACTAAACAGGGCCAATGAGTCTAGTCATTATCTTTTATTAGTGTGCTCATTACATATTTATTATCATTGTGATCTTTTCCCACTCTTAGAGGGTTGTTCCAAGTAGGGTTGGCAATTTATATTCGTGTGTCATATTCATGCCAACACAATTACAACATGACATGATTAGCCTTAACACAAACACGACACGATTAATAAATATGCAAGAAACTCAAACATGAACACAAACCGCATGTAATACGCTTAACACAACACGATTAAAACGATTATTAAACTGGCCGTAACGTATTGACGTGGTAAAAACATGTACATGATACATTTATTGCCCAATTAACAGCAAATTAAAAAAAAAAAAAAGCCAAAAAAATTAATAAAGTCCCAAAATATCTAAAATCAAACACGATTAGCCCTAGGGCTAATGATGAGATTGGGTGTTATATATTTTCATATCTAAAATTTAAACATTTTTATTTTTTGGTTTATGTGTCATAATAGGTTCGACACGTGTCGTGTCGACAGATTTATGTGTTAAAACGTGTTAAACGTGTTGACACAAATCCAGTCTATTTATTTTTATGTTATTCGTACTAAACTATTTACCACCCTATTAATAAACATGCAATTTAAACTCATTTATTTTGTATCGTTTTCGTATCGTGTCATCGTACCATATCTAAAATTACCCATCTTAGTTCCAAGATTAAATAGACCCTTTCTACTCCATATTAAATATAGTCTTTTCCTGTTCTATAAGGGTTGTTCCAAGGTCTTATATGTTCACTTTTGGAATTACGGACACTTTTGAGATTTGACCAAAACAAAAAAAAAAAAAGCCTTGTGATTGATTTTTTTTTCAAAGTTCTTTCTCTGAGGTGGATTCCTTTGAGTGATGAAGTAACCCCGATTCTTATTTTTAAGGTGGTGATTTCTTATCCTTAAAAGGGTGAATTTGTTGTTTACTGTTTTGTTTTCTAAAAACGGTGGCATTTGCTATCATAGCTTCTACTTTAAAAATAAGATATATACTTTTATTTGCTTCAAAATTACAACAAACTGTGGGAGCATATAAGACAAATTTAAATCAACGAAAACCCTATACAGAGAAGAGGGGAGATAGCTATATAAGGCTGAAACAACACTGGTATATTCACATGTGGTGTTGAAACTATATTATATACACTTTATATGGCAAAATATGTAGCCAGTATGGTTAACTATCAGAACTCAACACCACTATTTATCTGAACAGAGAAGGAAGATCGACCACTAATATTTGATAGAGGAGTTTCCATTCTCAAAACTATACCTGAATTTCCTACATTTCCATTCCACTTGGACCTGCCAATCTAAATAACCGGAACAACAATAAATACACAAATAAATAAATAGCTCACATCAAAAACTTGAACAAATAAATAGGAATGTAAGAAAAGAGAATTTGACTGGCACTTTAAGAATCATCAGTCCCCAACAAAGCCCAAGACAGGTACGGATATATTCACTACATTCTGAACATCTTCCGCAGATATCAAGCATTCAAACTTAATAATTAGAAGGAACAAAAGCTGTGAAACATCAACAGCAAGTTGATGTACCGTGGCATGAAAACTACTTACAGCAATAGATGTATATATTGACAGATGTGTCGCTAGGGTGCATCCGCATATGAGATTCAGGTTCTCTTTCACCGAATTTATGAGTTCTGCTTGCAATCCAGGGTTACTTCCACCAAAAGTAGGGCTTAGGCTGACCACAGCACGAGGAACAAGAAAAACCAAGTACCATAAACTTCTAAGAGTAACATTAAATAAAATGGACGCATTCTTAAACTAATTAAGATCAACGAAATGCCCATCCTTATCAAGTGTTTTATGTGTGTAGTAATTATCCAAGTTTATGTGATAATTATCACGGCATATTACGAATTTCCTTTCATTTTATGATTTTTTTTTTTTATTAGAGGCTTACACCTGGCCTTAAATAGAGAAAACCCCTTTTCAAACCTTGAGTATGTTAAATCAGACCCAAGACAGTAGAGAACATTCCAAACTAAATGATAAAAGCTCCACAAGTGCTGGTGAAAAGCATAAATCTAACCTGACTTGGACAGTAGGCCTGATCATGAGACCAGATCTTTGCCAAGCTAAGGCTTGTGCAAGACCCAACGTAAAAGACTTGTCCGGCCATTGTGTCATTGGAGTAATGCGTGTTCCCCATTTGTTCTAAAAAAGAAATATCTACTCAGAAATTTCTTGGTTCCCATACACGAGAACAATAAAAAATAAAATAAAATAAAATAAAATGACTTTGTGATACATGGTTCATACACACACACTCGCTGTTTCGAAAATTTCAAGTAGTAGTTGCAGTTTGAAAACCTTGTAAGAGAAGCTGAATCTCATTTCTCCCGGATATTGACCTTGAGCCTGTAGAAGGCCTCCACAAAGAGGTAGGAAAGCACTCGTACTTAGCCCATCCCCAGAAACATAAGTGAATTGTCCATTTGGAAATTGAACGTCAACGAATGACTGGATAAAGAAAAAAAAAAAAATATATATATATATATATATATGTATGTATGTATGTATGTATGTATGTATACATGTATACATAAGGAAAGATACAGGGAGAACAAGAAAGATAAATCAGAATATCATTAAAAAAGAAAAAAAAAAAAAAACAAAACAAAACTTCAGACTACGGTAGGACCAAAATACAATTATACGTTATTAATTCAACATGACCAGATAATTTAAAGAAATTAATTTATGAGGAATTCCTAATTTGCTAAAAAGGAGATTCAAAATAAATTAATTTGGCAATATCCCGCATGTGTACGTTTCTGTGAAGACAACATGTCTCCGTGTATGCGTGTGAGCTGTCAAGTGTTGTTATTCGTGCATTGGAGATGGTGCTTAAAATTCTCATGAAATAGAAGTAATAAACTATTTCCCTTTTACTGGAACAACAATGAAATCAACTTACACAAGCTAAGGGATTGAGACAGAGCATTGACATTAGGAGCCACCTTCTGTGCTTTGACCACACGGCTGGACAAAGGGAGTGCAAGCCATTCTGAAAGTTCAAAAGAAACAAGCATGAAACACTCAAGGAAGAGAATAGCAAATTGCTTGAAAGAATATTTATGCTTAGATAGTAAATAACACGATATAATACAAAAATAGGCGACAGAAGCTATGCTAAAAAGAACAAAGAGGAAAGACAAGGCCAGGAAACACCGCGTCAAACGCTTAACAGGGGGCATGCAGCTAACATTGTCACAATGAGGCAGCTTCAACTTGAGTCACTTCCTTTGGCATATGCATAACCAGTTCATGACAAATCTATTCTCTGAAATGAATAGGTACATTTATATGTTAAAATGGAAGAATATATCTGCTTCAACTTCCATTAACATCAAAACCATTCCTTTGGAATAGAAAATTCTGTTAAATGCGTCCCTTGAGGTGAATTATGGTTAAAAGTTAGAACTGATGAATGAAAAGACCAAAAATTCCTTACAGGGCCTGTCTTATTACTGAAGACTGTATTAAATGCATTCCTTCATGAGGATTCTAGTCAAAACTGCTGAATTAGAAGACCAAAAATTCCTTCAATAAGAGGTCATGTCTTGTTACGAAACCCACACATCAGGAACTCTCACGGATTACCCCGACCATACAACCCAAAGAAGAGGACTCATATCACTTCTCCAACTCTACATCTCAACGTCAGTCCCACCATCAACAACACCTACTGCTAGTCCGCCTCAGCACAACTTGTCCCTGCTACAACCCATAGAAGAGTGATGAGGGTACAATTGATATTATTTGCTAATTAATTTTCCCCATTAATCTTTCCTTATTTTTGAGCATTTTATGTTTTAATTGTAGTTTGTGTTTTATAGGTGATTTAATATTAAAAGATTGAAAAGAGCTTAAAAATATGGATTTTAGAACTTCAAGAAATATATATATTTTCATTTGGAGTCCATCGGGAGTCGTCAGAAGCAAATCGGGTAAGAAACGGACCAAAAATGACAAAAAACGAGAAAAAAGTGCAGCCCATCAGCAGCCCCAATCCGCACCCCACGCCTAAATACCCCCACGGCCGCGCCATAGCACAGAATGGGCACACGGCCGCACACGTCCCTAGGCAGTCCTAAGTTATGTTCCACGTGCGAGGAAGTATGCCCCCGCACGTCCCTCTTTTTTTGCTCCAAATTTGACTTATTTGAGCCCAAAGTTTCCCCTTTTCAACCTTTACATTACCAAGCCTATAAATACCTACTTAGAAACACAAAATCATATCAGTTTTTCCATCAATCTTTCAATTGTTTTTCCTTAGGTTTTTAGTAGTCATAAAGGATGAAAGAAGAAAAAGACGAGAATCAACGACGACTCAAAAGAGGATCGTCTGCGTAGAGATTCTTGAAGACACGGCCTAGTTTTTTCTTTCATTCTCTTTTCTTTTCATTTATTTTATTTTATTTTTTAATGTTCATCGTTTAGTTTTGTTTTGGTTGAAGGGGATTTCAAAATGCTGGACACAATTATATTATTAAATTATAGAATTATTTTTCGGTGATCTAATTGAAATTGTTTATGTTCTTTTTTATAGTTCACGATTATTTTCTTGTTTTGTTTAGGTATGCAACTAAATAAGATTTGACTTTAATCTATAGCTATATTAGGAGACCTGATCCGTAATTGTCTTGATTTTCTAATCACTAGTAGCAAATTTTAAGGTATGATTACAGGAGGCTTTTGTAAATTGTGGTGAGAAACGTAACCTAAGTTGAACAATCAGAGCTTGCGTGTTTGTTATCTAGAGACTACATCAACCTATCTCTCTTAACATAATGCTTCATTGAATTGAATCTCGAGAGCTTATTCTAGATTATTTGAGGGAAAGGGATCAAGTGAAGAACCTATTTTGCCTAACAACAAAGCAAGGAGAAATTGAGATAGCATAGCTTGTTGCTATTTACGGTTGGTAATTTCAATAGTTAATTAGGAATAATTCTGTGATTAATTATATAGTTATTGTATAGTGGTGGCGAATAATCCGTTGACCAAATTTATCGTTATTGTTTTATTTTATTTTGAAGCAAAAAATGAGTAATTTCTGGAATGGATACTTTTATTCCATGTTTAAAGACGAGTACATCCTAGGTTTATATAGACTTGCAACTAGAAACAGGAAAATCATCTAATAACCTAAAATCTAGGAACTAATTGTATTTGAAAATTAAATCTCAAATCAACAGCTAACTAATTTAAAACAAGATATTCTAACTCCTAAAACTCCGAATATTAATAGGTTACAACTAACATCTAGAATTCTATACTCCCCCTCAAGCTGAGCTATAGATATCAATCATGCCCATCTTAGACATCATGTCTTCAAATATTGGTCTGGACAAGGCCTTGCTCAAAATATCTGCTATCTACAAGTCTGTAGGAGTATAATTTGACTTGATGCTTCCAGCTTCTACCTTCTCCTTGATGAAATGATGATCGATCTCAACATGTTTGGTTCGATCATGGTGGACTGGATTCCTTACACTCCTTATTACAGTCTGACTATCACATAACAGGACTATTTCCTTCTCGATTGGTACTCTCAATTCTTCTAGCAACCGTTTCAACCATAAACCTTCACAAATACCTTGAGCCATTGCTCTCAATTCTGCCTCGGCACTACTTCGAGCGACCACAAATTGCTTCTTACTCCGCCAGGTGACCAAATTACCCCACACATAAGAGCAGTAACCTGATGTGGATCTTTGGTCTAAGATAGATCCCGCCTAGTCTGCTACACCTCAATGTTCCTCTTAGAGCCCTTCTCGAAGTATAGCCCCTTGCCAGGAGTTTTCTTCAAGTATCTAGGAATTCAATACACAGCTTTCATATGCTCTTCCGTGGGCTTATTCATAAACTGACTTACAACAATAACTAGGAATGCAATATCTGGACGATTATGTGAGAGATAGATAAGCTTCCCTACTAATCTCTGATATCTTCCCTTATGAACTAGGGAACTGTCCTCTTTTAACCCGAGCTTGCAATTAGCATCCATTGGTGTGTTTGAGGGTTTGCACCCTAGCATGCCTGTCTCTTCTAGTAAGTCAAGAATGTACTTGCGCTGAGATACAAAAATCCCTTTCTTCAACTGAGCTACCCCCATTCCAAGGAATAATTAAAGAGTACTAAGATCCTTGATTTCAAATTCTCAGGCTAGAAGCAATTTTAATCTGTGCATCCCTTCGAAGTCATCTCCTGTGAGAATAATATCGTCCACATAAACACTATGAATAGCAAGCTTACCCATAGATGAATGCTTGAAAAAGAGAGTGTGATCTGTCTGTCCTTGACCAAAACCATGCCTCTCGATCGCTTTATTGAATCGATCGAACCAGGCTCATGGGGATTGTTTGAGTCCATAAAATGACTTGTGTAGTTTACACACTTTTGTTGGCATTATTGCCATTCTTAAATCCGGAGGGAATTTTTACATATACTTCTTCCTCTAAGTCTCCGTTGAGAAAGGCATTTTTTACATCGAGTTAGTGCAATGGCCAATCAAGATTTGCTGCTAGAGATAAAAGAACTCAAACTGTATTTAACTTTGCCACCAGTGCAAAAGTCTCTTGATAATCGATTCTATGTCTGTGTGAATCCTTTTGCAATAAGTCGAGCTTTATACCGATCTATACTGCTATCAGACTTGTATTTTACACTAAATATCCATTTACACTCCACAATTGCCTTGTCTTCTAGTATCTCCACAAGCTCCCACATCCCATTTTTTCTTAAGAGCATTCATTTCCTCATTTACTGCATCTCTCCATTCTGGTTTATCCAAGGCTTCTTGTATAGTGCATGGAATTTCTTCCCTTGATAGATTGGTTACAAAGGTTGAATGTCTTGGAGATAACTTCTTGTAGGAAACGAAGTTGTAAATGGGATGCTTTGTGCATGAACAAACTCCTTTCCTAACTGCAATCGGGACTTCAAGGTCACTATTAGTATTCTCATTTTCAGAGTTAAAATCTACATTACCTGGTGAAATTTTTTTATGATTACGGGGCCCGAATTAGAGTCTTGAGAATGCTAGAGAGAAGCAGAGGGCTCAATTGCATGAGGTTTCTGCTTCCTTGAATAGACAAGAAATTCATGTGGTTTTTGCCATGTTGGCTTATTCGGAGAGGGAATGAGATCATCAAAGTGTGTTTGACAAGAATTTGATTTGGGTGGTGTAGGTAATGGACCTCGCATAGTAGAATCCGAGCTACTAAGTTTAGGATTTGATGGTTCTAATGGGGACAACACCAGATTTGGTAGCATGATTTCCCAAAAAGGATCTTGATTTCCGCCATTCTCCCCCTCAAGATGAGCTTTGGGAAGAAGGGTCGGTGCTCAAAAAATGTAACATCCATTGACACAATTTTCTGGTGACAGGGGAATTAAATTTATATCCTTTCTGTGTTGTTGAATATCCCAAGAACAGACATTTTATAGCTTAAGGATCCAATTTGCTCCTATGTTGTTGGTAAATATGAACAAATGCTGAACACTTGAGAATTTTGGGTGGAATGGTGGAAATAATTCGTGTGAGGGAATATTTTTAGGAGTAAGTTGATAGGTGTTTCACACTTTAGGATTCTAGATGGCATTCTATTAATGAGATATGTGGCTGTGAGAACTGCTTCCCCCAAAAATATTTAGGGACATTGGCTGTAAACATAAGGGATCTTGCTACTTCTAAAAGATGTATATTTTTCCGTTTAGCAACCCCGTTTTGTTGGGGTGTTTCTATGCATGAGCTATGATGAACAATTCCATTTCCAAATAAATAATCCCCGAGAATAGAGTGGAAATATTCTCTAGCATTATCGGTTCTAAAAACTTGGACTTTTGCTTGAAATTGTGTTTTGATCATTAAGTGAAAATTTTTGAACAAGTTGCCAACTTCAAATTTATCTTTCATTAGCAATAGCCATGTAGTTCTAGAGTGATCGTCAATAAATGAAATAAACCATCGAGAACCAGAGATGTTTTTTATTCTAGATGGTCCCCAGATATCATTGTGTATGACTACAAAAGGATGTGAGGTTTTATAAGGTTGTGTAGGATAAGGACTTCAACAGTGCTTAGAAAATTGGCAAACTTCACAATGAAAGGAACTCACACTTTTATTATTGAATAAAGTTGGAAACATATATTTCAAGTATTGAAAGCTAGGGTGGCCTAATCTATAGTGCTACAACATGATTTGATCAAAAACTAAATCCCTATTGGATTGAGAAACTAAAGTAGAAGTACAAGAACAACTTGCAGTGTGAGGTTGTCTTTCAAGTGATTTGTCCACTTCTAGCAGATAAAGCCCTTCAAATTCTCTAGCATTGCCAATCATCTTTCCTGAACCCGAATCCTGAAATTCACAATGAGTGGGATAGAATTTAGTAATACAATTCATATCCTTTGTGAGTTTACCAATAGACAACAAATTGTATGATAGATTTGGCACAAATAACACTTCTTGTAAAGTCAGATTCTTTGAAACAACAATAGAGCCTTTGCCTGACACTGTTGAAACCGATCCGTCTGCAATTTGAACTTTGAATCCTTCTAGACAGGACTCATATGCGTCAAATAACAACCTGTTTGCCGTCATGTGATCCGATGCCCCTGAGTCTGATCCAGGTTGTTACCTGTTCGGTTTTCACATTTAGAGCACTTAAGAATTTACCTTTTTGGGCTACTGTTCCGGTGCCAATCACTCTTGATGATGGGAACTTTGGCCAAACATCTTCTGCAGTAAGCTGAGTTGTTCTTTGTTGAACAAGTTCTCTGCAATAGTTTTCCCTTCTCCGGCAACAACAAAGTTCTTCCCTTCTTGATCTAGTTTTGGAAATTTATCATGCTTATTGTTTGATTTCGAATGAGTAGGCTTACTGTTAATTTTCCAACAAGTTTCCTTGAGATGCCCTGGCTTGTGACAATGGTTGCACCATGGTCTAGGTTTCCGCCCCTTCTTGTTTGAGTTTTGGGGATTCTACATGTTCGGTCCTCGGGTGATAAAGGCTGATCCTTCGACAATATTTGGGGCAAAATTGTCTCTCAACATTACCTTCTTTCCGCTATCCTCCCTTTGAACTTCAGAGAAGGCTTCACGGATCGGTGGCAGTGCTTTTGTTGCAAGGATTCTCCCTCTAACTTCTTCAAGGCTATTGTTGCCCCTGCTAAAAAGGCAAAAATTCTTACACGATCAACAATTTTTCGGTAGCGAGCGCTATCCTCAATGCAATTCCATTTGAGTTCCTCAAGCATATCCAGTTGCTGCCAGTAATGAGAGAGTTGGTTGAAATATTGAGTAACATCCATCTCCCCCTGTTTGAAATCACGAAGAGTGTTTTGTGCTTCAAAGAGTTCGACTGTGTTTTCACTGTCAGAATAGGTCTACTTTGCGGCTTCCCAAATTTCCTGCGCTGTGTTGTAGAACAAAAAAGTCTGCCCTATGTCATTCTCCATCGAATTAATCAGCCAGGACATTACAAGGTTATTTTCTGATCTCCATGCTCAGCATTTGGTGTCTTCTTTCTGCGGATCTCCTTTTTGCCGATGAGGTACTCGTCATTTCCTCCTTCGGAGATATACATCATCACGGATTGAGACCATTGAAGATAGTTCCCCCCGCTGAGTTTATGGCCAGTGATGTGAAGACCCAAGTGATCAACACCTCCATTGACGCCGAAAATGGCAGAAAGAGGGTCTGTGTTGTCGGTTGCAGAACTAGTTCCTTTTTCACCAGTGTTGGACGTTTTTGCCATGGCTACCTATCTCAAATATTTCCGCTCTGATACCATGAAGCAGAAAATGAGTAATTTCTGGAATGGATACTTTTTTTCCATGTTTAAAGATGAGTACGTCCCAGGTTTATATAGACTTGCAACTAGAGACAGGAAAATCATCTAATAACCTAAAATCTAGGAACTAACTGTATTTGAAAATTAAATCTCAAGCATATTAATTGGTTACAACATCCAGAATTCTACATATTTATTTTCTTATGCTTTATTTAATTTGTTAATTTAGTCACTATCCACAGATCCCCATCTTTTATTTGGTTTTATTGTGTCATAAGTTTAGAGTTAATAACTAATTAATTAAGACCAAATCCTCTACAGGGATGATCCTTGCTCAGTACTACACTTAATAATGACAAGGCTTAAAAGTAAGGTTAATTTGGTGTCCCCTGAGACCTACCAAATCTTGATGTCGGTTGCCGGGATTGTTTCCTAATTAATTAGTTATCTTGTTTTTGTTAATTTAATTAATTTATCTTGTTCTTCTTAGTTTTAATTTATTTTTCTTTTTGGCAAATAAAAAGAAAAATTATTTTGTAATTTTTGTTTTACGATTGTTTTGTACAAGGTACTTAGATGATACATCGATGGGTCCTAAGAAGTTTTGCCCAACAAGACTCGGAACCGTTTTATAGTGCTTGGTGGAGAAACAAAGAGTTGCTTATCCGGTTTCCATATCATCGGTTCTCAAAGAAGTGGCAACTACAACTCTTCCTCGACGGCTTATGTGCAACAATAAGACGTTGGGTTGAAAGAGGTAACGACGCCATCTCTTTTTACCAACAATCCGTAGATGAAGCCAACTTCATGTCAGAAGACATGGTCAAGTACAATCATTGGAGTTAGAATTGTTCAAGCACCAACCAAGGTTAGAAGTACATTTACTATTAATTAGAGCCATGAGTTGACACTCAATCTTATGATATGAAGTTACAAACCATCAATGGAGAAGCCTTGGTAGACCAACCATCTACAGGTACATTTCTTGAAGACCTAGTTAGGGTCTTGGTGTTGGAAAAATAATACGCAGCGAAATTTTAAAAATTTTAAATCAAAGTATTTTTCAAAATACAAGTTTGACATGCTATATGTATAAATTAACCTGATCTTACTGACCTTGTATTCGCCGAAAAGCTCCCGAAATCTGCGTAGGAAAGTAACGTTCCAAAAGAGCCTCAACCAACGGGTCTTCTTTGCTATTCTCTATCCACGATCGGAGTGAGTATGGGCTCACACGTACAGCTCTTCCTCAAGGTGACTCTCCTTCTAACCAATTGAGAGAACCCAAAACTAGTGTTCGTGATTTGTGAACAAGAGCTCTCAGGGAGTTTCAGATTCTCATCAGTAAAGTTTCACTCTTAATCTCTCTATTGATCTGAATAAATCATTAGACTCACTCCCTATTTATAGAGGTTGGGTCTAGGGTCATTCCTTATCAGATAAGGTCTCAAAAATTCGAAACCGGGATAAGATAAGCGTAAAAATGTGCAAAAACGCACGATTTTTAATTCGCATATACGCAGGTCGAACTTTTTCATAGGTAGGCCGAACTTGCCCCATTGGCAGGCCGAAATTTAAGTTCGGCATGCCGAACTGCCGAAATAAAAATCACGCGAAACTTTTATTTTCCACCCGAGATTCTATAGGATAAAGCCTCAGTTTTAATTCAAATAACCCAATAGAGAAGTTATCTAATTAAAACAACTTTATCTAGATAATCTCTAAGAAAATAAATAGATTCCTAATAATTCTATAAGTTTATCTTGATTTAATTTATCCAAAACTAAATCAACTGATAAACAAACAAGAATTATCTGACCCCAATAATTCAACAAGTTTATCTTGAATTAATTTTATTCACAAAATTAATTCAACCGACAAACAGACATGAATTATTTGATTCTTCCAAACTTTCAACCAATCTAGAGCTAGCAAAAGGGACCAAATAGACCTATATAGTTCAAGCTCCTGATAATTATGAAACCCAATATCCCAAATATACATTTCATAATTATCAACTCCAATGCTACTCCACTAAAAGCTTGGAGCTGCACTCTCGAACTCTATAGATTTACGAAGCCCGTATAGCTAAGTCTCCATAACATATCATAGTGTATCGTATCCCCATAGGATTATCCATAATCGGCTTAAAGACAAGTTCTGTCTTATCTTCCCGATTATTTTTATCTTACGTTCCATTATCTCACCATCGGAAAACTTGCCATCCAAAGACAGTATACCATTCGGTTACACCTATGTATCCAAATGGTTGAGCGCTCCAGTTTTTCAA
>CAMOHE010037480.1:0-14477 GCA_946598075.1 Artocarpus hirsutus
ATATACAAACTTATAATATAATATAATATTATAATATAATATAAAATAATTATAATATATAATTACTTATATATAACAAAACTAATTACTTCCATAACCTAAAAATATTAATTTTCACATTATTCTCTTAGACATTTTATATTATCCAATTACTTAATGCCATTATAATAAAAATACTACATATGTAATTATCATAGCATCATAAATGTTATAAAAATAAGGAAATATGCAACAACATTCATGTCATCATCAAGAATATAACTGTAGGTATACATACCTATAGCATTATAAAGATTATGAATTTCGAGTAAGTTGAAACCCATAAAAAAAATAAATACTTTAAACTTATCATCACTTTTGACATGAATATCCTGAGCACATCGATCCCACAAGGCCGTCACCTGCGACATTTCTTAATAAAAAGTTAATTTACTTAACATAAATAATAATAGCACTAAAACATCACATTCTAATGTTAAATTAACATAAGTGTCCATAGAAGAAAACGGCGGACGTTACACCATAATGGTAGGATATGACATTCTCGATGATGAAGAAATGAAGAAACAAATTCTTTCAGAAGCACATGAAATGCTATATTTTGTCCATCCATGAGCAACAAAGATGTAAACATATTTGAAAGAGAATTTTTGGCAGCCTAGAATAAAGAAAGATGTTGCTAAATTTGTATCAAAGTGCCTTACTTGTTAGAAAGTTAAGGCAGAACATCATTGTCCAACAGGCATAAGATCAACATCCCAAATTGGAAATGGGATCAAATATCAATAGATTTTGTGGTTGAATTTCCTAGAACTTTCATGGCAACGATGCAATTTGGGTGATTGTCAATTGACTGACCAGGTCTTCTCATTTTTTTCCTATCAGGCTTAGCTATTGTGGAATGACTAGTTAAGTTGTATGTGTCAAAAATAGTGACTTTACGTGGAGTCCCAAAGTGTATTATCACCGATAGAGATGGATGATTCACATCAAGATGTTGGAAGACCGTGCAAGAAGCCATAGGCTCTAAGTTAAAATTTAGGACTACTTTGTACCCACCAACCAATGGTGAGTCAAAAAGAACCATTCAGACTTAGAGGATATGTTGCGAGGAAATTAGGATAAGAAGCTACCTTTGAACAAGTTTTCATACAATAATAGTTACCATGCATTGAAGCTCTTTATGGAAGGAAATGCAAATCCCTAATTTACTCGCACAAACCTAGGGAGAAGCATTTGGAGATGATCGACTTCATCATGAGAACCACTAAAGATGTGAAATGGATTAGGGAAAGATTGGGCATAGCTCATAACTGTCAAAAGAGTTATGTAGACAAGCATCGTAGACCCCTAGAATTTCAAGTAGGAGATTTAGTTTTCCTAAAGGTCGCTTCAATGAAAATGGTGATGAGATTTGACAAGAGGGGGAAGCTTAGACCATGATACATTGGACCTTTTGAGATTTTGGAAAGAATTGGCAAGGTCTCATATAAACTCACTTTACCATCGGAGTTAGCTTCTATACACAATGTCTTCCATGTGTCAATGCAGAAGAAGAACATATTAGATCAGTTGCACTTGTTGCACCAAGAGCTAGTCGAAGTGCATGCTGACTTGTCTTATGAAGAGAAACTAGTTTAGATTTTGGCTCGCAAGGAGAAAACATTAAGGAATAAGGTGATCCCTCTACGTAAGGTTTTATGGTGCAATCACAACATTAAGGAAGCTACTTGGGAATATAAAGAAGATATGAGGAAACGCTACCTCTAAGTTGTTCTAATTTTCGAGAGAAAAATTCTTAAAGGGAGTAGATTGTAATGACTAAGAAAATCCTATAATTAACATATTTAAGACAAGGATTTCTTGAAAATATCGTTTATGAATTTTTGTGATTTAAGGATTCATGGAATGAATACAAATATTCTAAAAATTCTATGGTAAATTTTAGTTAAAATTTATTAACTTTTGCAATTGAATAATTTTGTTGATAAATTTTATCGCGATTAAAGAGGAATAAATTTCAATCCGTAAATAAGTTGAGAATTTTAAAAATAAGAATTTTAAAGTGTAGTACAATGTTAGCAATGTATCTTGAAATGCTCTAACACTTAACAAGTCCTTAATTGCCAATTAATTTAAAATCGAAGTTATGCAAGTAGCAATTTTAACAGAATATGCTACATGAACTCGAAAATTTACACTGTCACAAAATTAGGTCGTTACCAAGTTTAGATGCAAAAAAGGTCAAGTCTAGATTTTTATTAAATCTAGAAATAATTTTAAGGCTAAAATAGTCAAAAATTGGTACGTGAGTAAAACATACATTGATTTTGGTTTACACTAATTGGCATTTAACTATACTTAAAAAATGGGAAAAGACTCACCGGAAATTAAATTTTCTTGTTAGCTAAGTTAATCATTCCCTGACAGTGTAAAATTCATTTGTTTAATGAGAATCTTTAAGGATAAGCCTCAAAGACAAGAGTTGACTTTGAGTTAGGCTTGATTTGAAATTATCCTAGATGCATTAATGAGACAAAAATCTCATCATCTTTCATTAGCAAATGGTGCCACACTTAGGGTTTTTAATCCAATAGTTTCCTCCAAGTAAGCTTGATTTAGAACTTAATTAAGGTTAGGCTAATTAGTTTTGGTCGATTAATAAGTGTACGCAAGACCAAATTTTTACTTAATTTTCTTTCTTCTTCACACTTCTAAAATAGCATCCAAGCACCAAGAATTCTTCAAAAAAATTTTCCTTCTCATTCCTCCATCAAAATTAGGTATGATCAAGCTCTCCAAGAGAAATTTTCCTCTCAATTTCTCCCCTCAAAACTGAGCATAACGCAAGGGTTCTCCAAGAATATTCTTCTCATTTTCACCCTCTCAAGAACTAGTTTCCCTAAGCTACTTCTAAAAAAAAAAAAATTCCCTTCCATTTCATCATAAACTCACTAGCCAAAGAAAGAAAAAAGTAGAACGAGAAAGGATTAAAAGAAGAATGAGAAAAGTTGAAGTTTTTATTATGTTCATTATGGTAACTCTCTAGGCTTTTCTCTCCATTTTCATAACTAAAAAAAGATGTCATTTTTACTTAGTTAAACTTATGTCTTAGTGACCAAAAAAAAAAGAGGAAGGAAGGAGGAGTTAGCTATCCTAGACTGAACTTTTAAGGAAGTCTCTCCAAGGGTAAAAAAACTCTAAATTTTACTCCTTAAATCCTTTGGTTAATCCCAAGTTTATCCAAGTTTATGTTTTAGTAAGAAAATGGATTGTACTAATTTTTGTTTATGCTGGTTAATGTGACTTTATATGTATTTTGCTGTAATAAGTTAGGTTATGTATGTTTGGTTTAGGTGTTTTCCATGTCTGATGTTGTAGAAAATTTTTTTACAAACTTTGATCATAAAAACGAAGGCCTTAGAGTTGGATTTTAAACATTTTTGAACTCGAGTCTCTTAGATTTCAACTTTTTGAACAAAACACTATAATTGTGAAAAATTGCAGTTTTGACTCTAAGATGGGTTTCTGGGCAGGTTTTTAAAACTACTCATGGCTGCCAAAAAAACTATTTTAGTTGCTGTCCAAAATTGTTTCCAACAGGCAGCCATTGTTTTTGGCTGTTTCAGGCCATTTTGGGCCTGAATCACAATTTTTTTCCTTACACAGAAGTTTTAGTTTTCAACAAGATAGACAACTTTCATGAAGAAATTTTTTCCAAAATTTGCCTCTAAAATATAGTTATGGATAGTTTTCCAAAGCTATGCAAAAACTGTATTTGTGAGCTGTAATGGTTTTTTAAAGTTTTAGACTATTTTGATGCCGAATTTAATTTTCCCCAAACATGAAATGTTTAGATTACATCGTAACAAAGAACTTTATGAAGAAATTTTTGCAAAAATCTCTCTCTAAAAAGGACTTTAAATTGGATTAATAAAAACTGTCAAAACTTTTTAATCCATAAAGTTTGTAAAAAAATAACTAGAAAATGAATATGCTAAAGATAATGATGAAGATTTTAAATAGGCATGGAAGTTTATTAAAACAAGCAACGCCATGAAAAAAATCTTCAAAAGAAAATTGTCCTTAACATATAATTTTGCAGTAACATTTCAAAAATAAATAAAAAGTATAACTAACTAAAAAGTACCTCTCGGTACTAGTTTGTAAATAAACGTTCATGTAGCTACAAAATCCTAGTTTTCGACAGATAAGGAAATTATGGCGCTCATGATAAACTATATAAGTCTTAGATTTAGTGTTTTACCAAGTTTGAACACTATTTTAAAGTGCATTTTTGATGCAAAATTTTGAGTTATGTGGATTAGTTATAGTACGACTTTGAGTTACAAAACTTTAATAGTTTTTAAGTGAATGTTAAAATAGCTATTATAAAAACCCGATTCGCTAGATTCTTAGTGTTACAATGCTAAACATGGGTCCAACGCCTGCCTTAGTCCAATAAACCACTTGGGTCAAAATTTTAATGATATGAGGTATACAACATCTTAGAATCGTTTTTGGGCTTATAGGCTTTGAACCAATTACGAGCCCACTAGATGAATTGAGAAAATGGTTAGTTAGAACTTAGTTTAAGGCCATGGATTTATGTAATTTTTAATTTAGTTAATTGAGGTCATATAGATTTTTTTTTAGTAGAGGTCATATAGATTTAGTAACGATAAGAAATAAATTATTTTAAATTAGGTAATCATCAGTCTTTATACAAATAAATGGCAATGAAGGAAAAATAAATCTTATGAGGATTAATTAAATAATTAATCCTTATAATAGAAACAACGAATTTTAAGATCCTTTAATAAAAGGAAATATGATTTGATATAATAATAAAAATTCTTACGATTATGCTAAAATCTAAATAACATACAACAAAGATATTCTTACACACTCTTAATGAGTGTTTTACACATAATTGTTTTCAATAGAGGATAAGAAATTCAAGACAAATAGAGAAATCCACTATAAGAAAATAGGTAAGTAACAATTTTGCCTACAGTATGAATAATTTAAAATAGATGTTTCTCTTATTTTAGAAAGCAGAAAAGCAAGTCTAAATTTTTTGTTGTAGTATGCAATGCCATGCCATACTAGATACTCACTAAATAGCTCAATGAAACCCTTAAGTATGAATTTAATTTGAGTGTCGTGCCAACCTCTCAACTTATGAAGAGGCATAAGATTTAAATATAAAATTCAAAATAAATTAGATCATGGTGTTGTTGGAACTTTGCAAACCTAACTTCCTAATGATCACGTGCAACCGGTACGACTACTCGGGCCCAATAAAATAATAAGACATGATCATAATTAAGCACAATCGGCACATACATATTATTGCCATATGCTATTTTCAATGTTTTATGGGTTATAGTTCCTACTTGCAGAGCAAAAGCTTATCCAAGTTTGTTCATACTATAGGTAAATAACCTGTTAGTAATGTCTAATGGATGGCGACTAAGCAATGGACAATAACAGTAGAGTCATGGGAAATAGATACCGCGCTGTTTAATTTTCAGTACTAGTTTTCGTTATTTATGACTTTTTTGATTTTATGTGAAACTGTATAATCGTATAAGCCTAAGTAATATGTATGTATTGTTTAGATGACTGTTGAATTACTATAATATGTTACTACTTCTATTGCAACAAAGAGTAAAAATGGTCTAATAAAAAATTAATTAGTAAAGTTATTTAAAAAAATGTTTCATAAAATCATGTAAGCCATAAAAATGTATGTTTAAGTAGTTAAGTAAGGCTCACATAAAAAGTGTCGCTACATCTATCGACGAACTAGATTTGCTTACTTGGTTCGTTGTTGAATTAGATCCACTTGTTATCAGCTTCGCTCAGCTGTCATAGTCGGCTTCACTCACCATCATCATTAGGCCATCGTTGTCAGCTTTGCAACATTACCATGGAAGCTCACAAGAAGGAGAGAGAGGTGATAAGAAAGAGTCCAAGCTCGCCATCACCGTTGCTATTTGTGTCTACCATCACTGCCACAATTGTTATCTAAGCCTGCTATTGTATGGCCCAAAATGATTCTTTAAAAGTAAACGTTTATAGTATAGAAAGGTTGTTGTATCCATAGGGAGGCATGTTTTTGAAAGATTGAAAATTTTTTGGTTTAAAATAACAAAGGAATGTTTCAAAATAAAATTTTAAAAGAAAACAAATACTTTTGAGAATTTTAAAATAAGATTTTAAAACATAAAATTAAAGTTAATAAAGCTTCAAGCATCCCTTGTATGTTTCGTAACTAATATGGAATTTTAATTCTAAATAATTATCTTAAGCATTTGATTAATTATAGCTTTTCTCATTAATTACAAGCATTTTTACTTATTTTATAAGTAAACCAAAAGCAACAATATAGCAAGCTATAATACAGTTAATGTTTTCCTATAAAAAGCAGCAAAATAATCATCTTTCACTAATGATTTAGTACACTAGTTATGAAAGCTATAACGGCTTTCACTGTAATTATAATTAACATAATTTTAAGATAGAAAATATAATAACAAATCAAAATTATTATATTTAAATGGAATAAATTTTCATGTTAATTTCGGCAGCATCTCGTCTTATAAAATATCTAAATTCTACAACAAAACAAGTCATATTGCAACTTCATACAATTGAACATTATTTAATTATTATTAATATTAATTATTTTAGATAATTAAATTATATAAACAGAGTATAACTGAATTTATATAAAAAAGGGCAACGTAACAACACTAACAATAGTTATTAAAGACTTGAAAAATATAATTTATTCCATAAAAATGTTAACATTTCAAAGCAGATATAGAGCTAAAACCTATACAAGAGTACTATGCATACAGATCATCTCTTTGCGTCACTAAACTTTTTACACTAATTTGGACATTATTTGATATTAAAAGTGGAGTCAGATGAGTACCTTAACAATATCTCCTCCTAAAAGGGGGATACATTTAAAGAAATGAAGGAGGGGAAAAAATAGCCAAAAGGTTGTAGAGGTGCATAATTAGAGGAGTAGGGAGGGCCTTTTTATAGTAGAAGATGTCTACTATTTCAAATATTTTAATAATATTTTTAATATATTTTATTCTATTAATTTTTTATTTTTTTTATTGTCCTTTAGTTGCATATTCAACATTTTTCATTTTATTTTTTTTTTTTAAACTTCCCACGAGAATAAGCTTTTAAGAGCTATTTTATTTTAGTTTTTTTATTTTTTTCTTTCCGCTTGAGACAACTCGTCACAATGCAAATTTGGTTTTCGAAGTCCAATGCTTCATCTGTAGAGGACATACACTTCTTAGTTCTTGGATTGCTGATCGCAGACTCAGCGAACGGTTGGGATTGGTGAAGAATGCAAGACCAAATTGGGCTGAAGGCTATCGTTAGATCAACCAGGGTAATCCAATCACATAGCTATGAAGATGGCTTTAGCTACACTTAGTCGCATGGGATCTAAAGCTAATCCTAGGCTAGTGGAGGACAGTTGGATGATTCGGATGAGTTTGGAGGCTTGATCGGATGTTTCTCCTTGTGCCACATGGCATTCTTTTTAATTTTGAATTTCATTTGATTTCTTTTGTATTTGAGGTCCATTTTTGCCCCTTTTTGCACTATTTTGCTCCATTTTTCCTCTAGAATTTAAATCTAAAATTAATAAACACACTAAAATTAATTATTTTACAATTAAAATATCTACAATAATTTTAAAAATATTTATTTTACAATTAAACACACAAAGCACACTAAAAATAAATAAAAACTTGTAAAATTAACTAACATTAACATTTATTTTATTTAAGACTTATAATATTTTTAAAATTACTAGAAATATTATAAAATATATTTACAAACTTAGAATTTATTTACAATAATTTTATGAGTCAAAATAAAATCGTATAAATTTATTTTTATGGTATTGATTATTTACAAACTAAACACATGTTTAACTCACTAAAACGACTCTAAAAATTATTAAAAATAATATCAAACATAAAAATACACTAAAAGCATATTTTTAAACACATTTACATACTAAGACACTAAAATACTAATTAGCACAAAAATATTATTAATTAGAGGATTTTAATGAGAAATAAAAGTATAAATAAATGATTTAAGTCTTGTAAAATATATAGTTTTACAATCTCATCACACCCCAACCAACTTATTGCTAGTCTCTGGAGTGAAAGTGATATGATTTGTAAATAATTTACATAATATTCACATAATGCATACCATTTAACTATAATTTGTAACCTAACTAGATAGACTAACCAAACAAAAATTTTATTTGAACAATTTATATGCTATTTAAAAAAAGTATGCAAGCCAGACTTTGTGCAAAAATAAAAAAAAAATGAATAAATGTGAAGTTTCATAAAAAAAAAGAAGAATAAAATTGTTATGATATTTAATTCAAATCACTCCTTCAGACAGCAACATTTCAAATTTATTTATTAGAAATAATAAAAATAGAAACTTAAAGCAGAAATATTTACAAAAGTTAAACAAATTTTACAATTGTGGATTATGCAATGTTTGGTTTCCTTAAACTTTCTCCATAACTCATTTAACGAGCTTTAGGTTAGCAACTCCCAAACCAATTGGCCTAAGGTACTAGATGTTGAAACATCCTGTAGAATTTACTTACTCGAGTTAAAGATGCTACAAAACCAAACTTATCTAACTTTCATTCATTAATTTACATATTTACATTTTATTTATTTACAGTTTCTTTTTATCTCTTTCTATTTTCAATTAATTAGTTAATTAATTTTAAAAATGTTACTGCCTTTGATTGTTCATCTTCATAAAATACCAAAACTCAAATATTCTTTACTTTGATTTACCACCACAATTAAGCATTACAGTGCATGTGTGAAAAGAATGGCTTACAAAAACTTTGAAAAATAAAGACATAAAAATGTTAAATAACACCAAAGTTTTGAGAGTCCATAAAGTTAGACAATTCAAAGAACAGAAAAATGATATTACATTACTATGAAATTCAGAAATTGACACAAAATAATAACACATTAATTACTAAGAAACTAATATTTACAAAACTTTTTTTTAATTTTTTAACCAACAAAAACTTACAAAATGACACACAAAAATGAAAAATTTTCACAAAACACACAAAGTTTGGAGTAAAAACTAAAAAAGATGAGCAAAAATCAAAAAAAATTTTGTCACAATTTCGTACAGTAGTGATGTACAACCCTCTCCTCCTAACCTAAATTGTACGCTGTCTCCAATATAAAAAAAGAATAGTGAAAGCAGTAAAGATATTACTTGAATAAGCACATCTACAGAGATGATCAATAACAAACTTAACAACCAAACAAACTAAAATAAACACACAACAATATACTACAAAGTTTTTAAAGTCAAATTCCTAAGACTTTATTTTTTTGTTTGAAAATTAAAATCACTTTGTAAATTCTTCATTGCGTGTTTCAAGAGGTTGCGAATACAAAGTATTTACTAATCACAATGACAATATCCTCTATAATCTTAGCCATTTTAAATGAATTATTAAGTATTTTAATTTCAAAGATTTTTTAAAGAAAATTAAAATACCAAATCAAAACAAATTTTTTCATTGAAAATTTATTTGAAAATCCAAACAAATTGCATTTACAAAATCAAACTCATTAGAATACGTATCAAGAGAAAATTGAAAACAATTTAACTCTATAACTTGACCATTTTGAACAAATTTGATTTATAGCCTTGATTTTACATTTTCAAAATAAATTTCATCTTTTTTTTTCTAAAGAAAAGCAAAACGGCACACAACAACACACAAAAATATATAACAAAGAGTAAAGATGAAGATATTACTTTGGAAGTGTTTTCCATCATTTAATGTTTTGAATCTAGCAAATCTTTCTTCCAACTCTGTTCCTAGTGGACAGTTATCAAAAAGAAACTTTCTCCCATAGTACGTGTCAAAAAACACCACATATGAGTCTTGTATGAATATGCCCTCAATATAGGCAAAAAAAGGAACATTTACACTTGTGAAACTTGGACTCATTTTATGTTCTTGGTAAGTCCATAAAGATGATGCTAGAGGCGGTGGAGGAGGTAGTGGTCACATAGGATCTTGATGAGAATGTTCTCTGGTGAACTCTTGCGGCGACTAAGGTTGAGAACCTAGGATTAAAGGTGATGATTGTTCCTCTTCTACAGCTAAGTTTTCTTTCTCTTCCTCACATTCCCCTCCTAACATATGTTCCTCAAAATAAGTGGGTTCCAAATGTTTCACATTTATGGTTAGGTCAAAATTTTCTTCCTCACCAAAAGAATCTTCTTCAAACAACTCAAGAGGTTGCTCAATTGGCTCAACAGGTTCTTCTAAGTGACAATTTTGTGCTAAGGTATCTTTAATATGGATGGTTTCATTTTGTTCAACCTTTGATACTAATTGACACAAAGTACTTGTTATTTCCTCTTAATCTTTTTGCAATTCTCTCAATTTTTTTGATAAATTTTCTAAGATTCATTCCGTGATTTCTATAAACTTTGCTAGGGTTTCCTCCAAACTTTCCTTTCTTAGATTTCATAATGAATTTTTAGGTTGAAAGGTTGGTTCTGATGTTTTAGTGTTAAGCCAAGGTTCTGAATTATTTTCTCTTCTTATTTGTTCCTTCAATTGTTCAACCAATAATCAAATTTGGCAATGTCTTCTATCATGAAATAGGCTTCGTCAATAGTTTGTTGGTAAAAAGTGGTGGTTCTCTCTCCTCTCTCTTCCTAATTTCTTGTTTCAAGACATAGCCTATCTACAAAGACTTCTAACAGATATTCTTTAGAAAGACCATGTTGAGGGTACTTATCTAGCAAGTCTTAATATCTCCATCAAGCACTATAAAATGGTTCTAAGTGTTTTTGAGAAAAACTTGCAACAAAATATCTATGAATTTCCCTAAATATTTTTTTAATCTTTTAATTATTAGTTCTTTTTATTTTTGAAAAAATTCTCGTTGAATAATGCTAAATTAATCGAATTCCTAGATTGTTGGGGGCCACATCGTATACATTTAGAATTCCCAAACTTTCTTAGACAAGGCTTTTAGCCTTGCAGTCATGGGATTGAATCCCAACAGTGGGCTTTTTGACTGAATCTGAAAAAATTTTCGAGTACCTAAATGTACAAAACAAAAGACAAGATGCTAAGCTTCTCTTTATTCGAATTGAATAAAATAGTGAGTAAAAGAATTTGCTCATTTTTTTTAATTTTTTTGAATAATAAGCACACTAATTAAAATATGCAAATATTAAACTAATATTTACAAAGAATAGGGATAGATCACTTTTCTGGTTTCCAGCTTAATTTAGCAATTTGACAAACTAACGGTATCTCCCTAGCAACGGCGCTAAAATTTTTGTTGTATTGCACAAAATGATCTTTAAAAGTGGATGTTTATAGTACAGAATGGTTGTTGTATCTAAAAGGAGGTCGATTTTTTAAACATTAATTTTTTTTTTTGTTTAAAATGACAAAGGAATGTTTGTAAACAAAACTTAAAAAGAAAAAAAAAATTTTTGAAAATTTTAAAATTAGATTTTAAAACATTAAATTAAAATGGTAAAGCTTCAAGAATTCTTTGTATGTTTTTGTAATTGATATGGAATTTTAACTCTAAATAATTATCTTAAGTATTTGATTTATTATATCTCTTCTCATTAATTGCAAGCACTTTAACTAATTTAATAAGTCAACCAAAAGGGATAATAAAACAAGCTATAATGCAGTAAAGGTTTTCCTATAAAAAATAGCAAAATAATCATATATCACTAATTATTTAGTGCACTAATTATTTAAACTATAATTATTGTCACTACAATTATAATTAACATAATTTTAAGATAATATAGAAAAGATAATAACAAATCAAAATTATTATATTTAAATAGAATAAATTTTTACGTTAATTTTGGTAGCATATCGTTTTATGAAATATCTAAAATCGACAACATAACAAGTCATATTATAATAAAAAAACATTCCATAAAATTGAACATTATTTCATTATTATTAGTATGAATTATGCAGGACAATTAATTTATATAAACAAAGCATGACTGAATTTATGTAAAAATAGGCGGCATAATAACACTAACAATAATTATTAAAGACTTGAAAAATATAATTTATTCCATAAAAATACTATCATTACAAAACAGATAAGAGCTAAAATTCATACCAGAGTACTATATATAAAGATCATCTCTTTACCTCACAAAACCTTTTACACTAATTTGTATATTATTTTAATTTAAAAGTGAGGTCGTAGGGGTACGTTAATAGTATCTTCTCCCACAAGAGGGATACATTTGAAGAAACGAAGGAGGGGGATAGAATGTGTTAGACATGTATGCTCTAAGGAGTAAAAATGTAATAAGTTTTTAGAGACATTTTTGTCAATAAAGAATTTATATATTATATACCAAATCTTGTCCTCTTTACGTTCACATTTGTTGAATGTATGATAAGCAAATAATAGTCTGAGACTGTCGGTCTAAACCTTTATGAATTGGGCATCTGATGGATAGATTATGCAGAAGACATGATTCTTAAGGTGACGGTCTAAATCATAAGATCCACAATTGAGGGAATAAAGTTGGGCGTTTTATTTATGTAAAGATTGTTATGTTGTCTATATTGTAACACCCGCTGATTTTTAGGTAACAGTTTATGACAAATGCGTAACAGAGTATGTAATATTAGTAATGACATTAAGTAATCATTTTATGATATGTGTATGATATATAATATAATGGAGCTAACCATTTCATTTGAAGTGCTATGACAGGTGACGCTCACGTGGAATTGATGAGCTTAAGTGTTCATGTTATTAATGTTATATGTTTAATCATAATTTTATGATAATTTAATGTTTTGGATGATTTTTGGAATGTTTGGGCAAATCAGCAGGCCGGACCATTCAGTTCGGCAGACCGAAATGACCCCCTTGGAACGACGGGCCGATGGTATTTCATCGGTAGGCCGGACTTTAGAAATCGTTAGGTCGATGACAGCTGACGAACAGTCAGTAGAAATTTCACAAAATTTGTGACAATGTTAATTATGTGATTGGATGATTTATTTTGATTAATTGACATACTTTTGGAATGATTTCTTTAATTTTGGTAAAGAAGCAATTGACTTTTGATTGATTGGATTTAATTTTTTTTGGTTTCCTCTTTTAAAATTTCAAAATATGGTAATTGTGACAAAATTGATGACTTGCCCCAATCCTCTCCACTCTCCATGCAATTGAGCAAAATTTAGTCAGAAATTTTCTGATAATTATGGAGGAGACTAGTATTCCTTTTTACATTATTTCATTTTCACAAAAACCACCTCATACTATCATTCTTTTCCTCCCTAAAATTTTCTCAGAAAACACTCTATTTCCCTTTCTTTCTCCACGTCCTCCTTTTCCTTTTCTCTTTAATTTCGGTTGCAATACATTTGAGAGAAAATTTTAAAAAAATCTCTTTGGGTGAACTCAAAGGAGTTTGAGAAGAATTTGTTTTAAGGAATGAACTCAATTTTTGTATTTTTGAAACATATTTTCTCTTGTAATGCGATTGCCATATCTTTGTTTACAAATTTTGTTTTGCTCTGAATTTTTAATATGTTATTCATGTATGTGTTATGTGCTAACCCTCAAAATTTCACCTCAATTGGATTTTTTTATGAAAAGTTATGAATTTTCTTCTCTTTGTCACACACAGTAAATTATTGCTGATTGGTTGTGTTGCATATATGTATGGGTGTTGTTCTTAATGCAAATGAATGTTGTTATTTGGTAAATATGTTCATGTATATGTTAAATTATGGACTGGAAAGTTTGGTAATGATTTGATTAATATTTTATGTGCAATGGAATTTTTATGGATGCTAGGTATTTTGACTGTTTTAATGGTAAATGGTTGAACTTTTATTGTGTGACATTTTTTGTATGAATTAAATGATTTTATTTGGTGATGAGAATTTTTATACTACTGTAATTATATGTTAATATGATGTCATATGAATTTTGAGGTTTAAATATATTTATTTTAATTGTTTAAGAATACTTATTGCATGTAATTCATTGACTGAACTATTTATAGTTATTTTTGTCTATGAATTCAAACATCCGTTTTCGATTGTACGAAATTTATTTTAAGGTAATTTTTGGTTATGATGAAGTTCTTAGTGTTTATTGCATTCAGGATTTTTATGGATTTATTTTGGGATGTAAATAATTTATTATGTGAATGTTTGTAGGGAATGCTCACTGAATTGTTTTGCTGGCAGATTCTGTATTATATGTTATGTGATTTATTTAAATTATTAAATGAAATTTTTATGACTAAAGAAAAATCATGGTGATAGGTTTATGTGTTATCTTTATTCTTGCCAAATTTGGTACTCAAATTGTATG
>CAMOHE010037490.1:0-29097 GCA_946598075.1 Artocarpus hirsutus
CAGGGGAAATTTTGAGAGGAAGAAGAAGAAAGATGAAGAAGATGAAGAGAGAAAGAATGAGAGAGAAAACGAGAGAGAGAGAGAATAATAGTAAGAGGTGGTTTTTGTGAAAATGAGATAATGTAAAAAGATTACTCATCTCCTCCATAATTATCAGAAAAATTTCTGACTAAAATGGGCTCAATTGCTTGGAAAGTGGAGAGGATTGGGTTAAGTCATCAATTTTCTCACAATTACCATATTTTGAAATTGTAAAACGAGAAAACTTATCCATTAATTCAAATAATTCAAAAGTCAATTGTTTCATTACCAAAATTAAACAAATCATCCCATAATTATGTTAATTATTCAAAATAAATCATTCTTATCACAAATTCAACCTTAGCACAATTTTTATGAAATTTCTGCTGACTGCTTGTCAGCTGTCATCGGTCTGCCGATCTCTGAAGTCCGGCCTACCAATGATATACCATCGGCTTGCCGTTCTGAGGAAATCATTTCGGCATGCTGAACTTAATGGTTCGGCCTATCGATCTGCTTTAACACTTAAAAATCATTCATAACATTTAATTATCAATAAAATATGATTAAACATATAACATTAATGACATGAACATTTGAGCACATCAATTCCATGAGAGCGTCACCTGTCATAACACTTAAAATAAAATGGTTAACACCATTATATTATATATCATAACACTTATCATAATATAACATTTAACGTCGTTATCTATCATAACATAATCCGTTACATAAATTTAGGCGGGCGTTACATCATTGATATCTAAATTTGAATAATAAAGAAGATAAATTACACATTAAAGATGAGGAGATATTGGTGAACAATATAGAGAAGAAATATGTATGCAAACCCTTCTTAAATAAGAGCAGATAAAAAAATTTTAAAGAGAGTGTAAACGTGAAGTAAAACCTAAAAGTGATAAAATCTTTTTTTTGCTCTTACAGGTAACCTATATGCAAATCATGTGGGCCTAATTCTGTCTATTTATATAAAAAATAAAAAAAAGGAGACCAAATGAGGAATTTTAAAACAAGAGCAAAATGTTGATTTTTAAAATTTAAGGGGCAAAATAAGAAGTTTTAAAAGTTCAAGGGTTAAAATGGTGATATTTAAAGTTTATAGGGTAAAGTGAAAGATCCTAAAGTTTTCATGCCATTAGTGTTAATAACCTTAATTTTTCAAATAGAATAAGTAAACAAAAACATGGTCGATTGACGCACGATGTTGGCGTTGGAATGATGGGACGAAGTTGGCATCAAAGTTGAGCCAACAGGATGGGACGGTTGATTATGAGGTTCGCCTGAACCCAGTGCCATATACCTAGCCCGTTGGGCTAGCTCCTAGCGTCAGTCCTAGTCTGTCAACCTTACCCCAACCGATCGACCTAATCCAATGTTGTCTTTACCTTAGCATGGGTTTTGACTTGACCTCAGATGTTGTTCCTGACTTGTTGGTGTTACCTTCAATGTTGGCCCCGGCACGTTGGCCAACATGCATGCCAGTCCTGATCCGTTAAACCTATCAATACTATGAACTCCACCCATTGACCCGATCACTAGCATCAGTCATGGTGATCTTAGTTGACCATTAACAACAACTTAAAATTGAAAAAATTGAAAACATCATATTTTTGTTTTCTCATTTTTAAAGACATTTCCAACAGCGTAAAAGAATGAAAAACAAAATCATGATCACCAAGTGGGTGAGTGTGTGTGTGTGTGTGTTTTTTTCTTTAAAACACTTCTGTTTATAAAAAAACCAGAGGTCTCGATTAAAAAAAAAAAAAAAAAGGTCCAACAGGGGAAGAGTATTATGCCCAACGTTTTTCCCTCTAATGTGAGTAATATAGATGTCCATGCGCACATAAAGCACATTTTAGCTTAAATAAGCAAGCAGAGGTCTTAACTTTGCAAACATACATGTGCATTAGACTTTTACTCATGTTGTTTCGCTTTTGTTTCAGGCATCAATTTTAGGGTTAAAAGAAATTAGTAGAGAAAAACACAAAATGGCCCGTGCATCTCTTATATTGAGAGTAAACTATTACAGATTTTATGCATGTTTGTTTGTTTCGTTTTAACTTCTTCAATTTTATTTGTCTTGATGGTAAACCGTTTAAGGTGTCTGATACAATACAGACTACTTAAAATCAAATTGTTGAAAGGTCCCATAGACTAGTGTTCTAAGGATTGTTAAAAGTACAAATGCAAGTTTTTTAACCAATTAACTTTGAAGCACTGCTTAGATTTTTGGGAGAATAATGAGCTTTACAACATAATATAATCAAAGCAGATGATCACTCTCCACTCCCTTTTTGTGATTCCAATGACATGCCTCATGTATGAGGCCTTTAATTAGAAAATTTGATTAGACATATACCAAACTAATTTTTGATATATATATTTTCTTATTCACCCTCCTAAAGCCTTCTATCAAACAAAGATTCTCATAATAATTAACACTAGCTTCCTTCTCCCTACAAGGGGGAGCCCTCCAATTCCAGCTTATTGAAAATGGGCTATACGTACTTAGCAAGGATTCTATAGGGAACTTCACGGTTAGCATGCGAGATTCCATATCGTACGATTGTCTTTTCATTTGTCTCTAGGGTTACTTTTTCCCATTTACACCATGTGCAGACTCTAACCTAAAACTAGGAGCTAAACCACTTTTCCCATCCCCGTGGTAAAAGAAAACTCATGAACTCAGGCATGCGACAATAAAAAAAAATCAGAGCCAAAAAAAAAGAAAAAGGCTGGTGGTGTGTCAGATGGGATCTTGTTGTACTCCAGCTGAAAAAAAAAATCAACGAGTTGTAGAGAGATGGGAGAAGACAAAATGTAACAGGGAACATGAATAAATGGTAGGGACAGTCAGAGTTCACCAACTTGTCCGCCACATATTCCTGTTCCTTCTATCTCTCTCTCTCCCTCCCTCTCTCTCTCTCTCTCTCTCTCTCTATATATATATATACATATATATATATATATGCGTGTGTGTGTATTTAAATTTAAATGAAGAGAGAAATAATTGTGATGTATTAAACTTAACATATTTCAAAAGGGTTCAAACATGCGCTAGGCAACTTATCCCAATGTCAAATTCCAATCTTGTTAACTATTAATATGAAAAATCACAAAAGAAATAAAAAAAAAATACAGAATCCAGAAGCCGAGCCAACAAGAAACAAGCCTACAGAAAAGGAAAACAAAAGCAACCGGAATGAAAAGGATCTATAATACCTGTTCTTTCAAAATATACTAATCATATAATTTCCTATTCGTTAATACACCCGGGGCAACTAATCATGTCTAAGGCACAATGGTATTAATAGAACTTCAAGTTGTGGCTTTAATGATTCGTGTTTGAAAGACTGGATGGCTGTAGAATGAGCAGCAGAATTCTCAGATATTGGTGGGCTGCCCGAAATATTTTCCTTTTCTTGTCTTGCTCTATTTTCAAAAAGAAACATATAAAGAAAACAAGAAGAAAGTTTAAATGAGCGATTTGCATGGCCCATGCAACAATTGGCGGGGGTGAGTTTCCTTATAAACCAAAGCTATTTCATATGCTTACCTTAAAAAAAAAAAATCCCACATTCGCACTACTTTTCAGAGAGAGAAAAAGAGGGGAGAGAGTTCCCAAAGATGAGGAGTGCGGGGCCCTTAAATGGCGCTATAAATACCCCTCAAAGGTACTAGGTTAATGCAACTTACAAGCTGAGAGCCTTGATTGGTTGAATCCTTAGCTTGACTAGAAACCCTAATTTACTTGTTTTCCTAGTCAGTTAAAATCTTGTGCTCTTCCTAAGCCCTAACTCTCTCGCCAAACATGTTCTCAAACATGTCATTCTCTACCTCTCTTTTCCTTTTGCTCCTTATTTTCACCCATGGAATTCCTTCTATTGATGGAAGGCCTTTGAACTCAGGGAAGATCAGTAACCAACCCCAGCCAAATGACACGACAACGAAGATTATTGCTGGCAACTTTAATGGTGACATGCAAGTTGAGAGAAGCAATGAACAATCATTTGCAAACGCACCGCCAAGTGACGGTGTATTTGGTGCATCTCAGGTGGTGCCGCCGCCACCTCCCGGGCATGACACCAGTGATTTTCGGCCTACAGCTCCTGGCCACAGTCCCGGCGTCGGCCATTCCGTCCACAATTAATTAGGGCATGCATACATATCTTCAATTGTGTGTTGTTGTTGTAACTTGTATTTGTGCTTGAAATTACGTGTTATTATTGCATGCATAGGGTTTGCAGAGTGGACTTATATGTCTCCTTTTGTCTGTCCCTTTAATAATATTATGCCACCCTCTAATAATATTATGCCATGTCAATTAAAGAATTTTAATCAACACAAAAAGATATTTTAATTGACATGATATGATCCTATTAGAATGACATGAATATGATATAAATAAGAGGACATATGAGTTGATTCCAAGGTTTGTTGGTATGTAATCATATTTTGTTGTCAATTCACGTTTGTTTGTTAGGTAATTTGTATTTTCTTTAGATTAATATTGCAGTAATATTTAGATGTGTATGTATCTGTGTCAGTAATGTTTAGATGTGTATTTGTGTCAATCCCAATAATTTGTTAATGCAATTATTTTCGTCAAAAATTAAAAGCGCTTCTGTTTTATGTTATAATATGTACAAGTATAATGATCACTTCATTTTTCTTTTCATTTACTTGAAAAATATTATGACTTGCTACAACGCAAAAGCTGATCATGTGAGAACTATATGTTCTTCGAAAATTCCAGACAAAAGCAATTTTGCATGTGTAAAGTCGAAAAAGACGAACTTCTAAACGTGGATAATCATCTGATCATATAGCTAAAGAAGCAGATATATATTCTTCCTTTTTTTTTTTGGTAAGAAGTAAATATTCTACGGTGGATAATAGTCAGTATCCTTAAGGCTATAGGATATATATATGTATATATGTATATATATATATATAAAGATGAAGTATATCAATTATCTCTAAGTTAAGAAGCTCTTTAAGTTCCAACATAATTACCCATTGCTATAACTTACGTTGAGGCTCTAATGATTTTTTTTAAGAAAGGCTCTAATGATTTTTTTTAAGAAAGTAATAAGCCATTAATTATCACTACAATCTTTCTAACAAGTAACATATTGAAACATGAACTCACAAATTATAATTGTGACTCACGTTTCTATATATATAACGTTTTCAATGGTGGTAATTTAGCATTTCATTTATTTTTGAAGAGACGCTAACTCTATTTATTTCACATGTATAACAATTCGAGCTACTGGCTATACATTTTTCATTTATTTTTGAAGGGACTCTGACTCTAGTTACTTCACATGTATAACAATTTGAGCTACTTGCTGTACATTTTTCGTTCTTTTCTAAAAGTACGTACGCTCTCTCTCTTTCTCTCTCTCTTTCTCTCTCTCTCTAGATTGTATTTCTTTCCGTTCATAAAATTTGGTCTCACTGGTGGTGCCTGGCCGCAATTTTTGCGAAATGACAACATCGTGCACTTCTTCTTTTCCACCTTGCTTGTGATGTTTCCCACTAATTTTCTAGCAAGGTTTTCAACAAGATTATTTTTGTATCGTTTACATAAAAATTTATATTATCTCTCTTTGGGCTTCAAAATAGCAGTAATTCCAGGCATCCAGGATTAGTATTTTCCCCCTAATTTATGTTGCTACATTTATTAATTTGGCTCGTGTTAATGCCCTAAAGATGTTGAAAAAGATCTTCCACTTTTGTATCAGTGGAATGAGAGAAATCTTTCTTATTTCTGTTTCAAGTGTAAGTATATTAGGCATTCTTTGCAAGCTATTGTTGAACCGAGCCTCACAATTACCGGTTTATCAATATTCTGTGAAAGAAATCGTTTTGCATGGCCCAAGAGACTATGATAATTCAATCTCAGAGAGAGGCACTAATCTTGATAGCCAAGTAAAAGGATTGCTCACCTGTGTAAAACCAGAAAATCTTGGGCCTGCCTAATAGATGAGGAATCTTCTAAAGATCTTAAGCCATAAGAAAAACACTATAGAGCAAGATCAATAAGGTTACATTTCAATCATGCTGCCTTTTATGGACAAACAATTAATCAAGCTATGAGGAAGCCTATGCAGTCGCTAGACTTTCTTGTGCGAATTAGGTTGAGGTGGCATAAGGAGCATTATCAAGGAAACAATGTAAGAAAAAGGAACAAAGCCATGATATAACTAGGGCCGCTAGATATGGTGGAGGTTACGTATTATAATAATATCCATTTAGGAGAGAAAATCGATAACTATACACTTGCTTAGAAAGAAATAGAAAGTACTTTTTAGGTGTTGGTTTAAATTGACAGAACTCAATGCGTTGTGTAAAGTTATGGTCACTAAGTCTAAAAATAAAGACGCCTACAGTCTTTGTGCTCGAAATCATGTGTTTCAAAATGTATTGGTGAAGCCTATAAATCATGCTATTTTGGTCGGGCCCCAAATTTTCTTTATTTTTATCTTTATTTTTATTTTAAAAATTGGGTCGGTTTTTTTTTTTGTTTTTTTGTTTGTACTAAGTATCAACTTAATTAGGATGTACTAATTTTTTCTACTCAAAATAGCAAGTCGTGTTCCAGCTAGATTGGCACTTGACTTAATATCTCACACCAATTAAGCTCAACAATACTCTATTTATATTAACAAAATTAAAGATACAATAAATGTGAAAAAGCACAGTGAGATCTAAAATGAAACCAATCCAAAAAAGAAAAAGAAAAAGAAAGCCTAAAGTCGGAAGCTACGTACAAAGGATAGAGCCGGAACTCGCACCTCGTTAATAGACTCTGTTTATAATAAAAGCCCCAAAGGTGTTACGGCCTTTGCTTGTAATCTCAACTTTGTTATTTTCATATCTGCCTTAATGAAGTTAGTAGGGCGGGTGTGGGTCGATAGATCATTAATTACTAGTTGGATAACACCTCGTTGTGATATTTCTAAATAATTTGACTACTTTGTTTTTTCAAAAAGAAATAAAGTTATACTTAATTATATATAGATGTATTTATACATATATATATATATACATATTAGATATATTTTTTTTTGAACGTACGTGGGAATTTAAAAGTTTTTTAATCTCAATATATTAGAGTTGGGTGGGAATTTCCCAAGTCTGCTGTAGTACAGGATATAAATATAACATCAAATTATCTATAAAGTCCGTGCTTTCGTGCATCATGATAAATTGAATAATGAATTCATAAACAAAATTTGAGGCCTTTCAAGAAAATAAAAATAAATAAAATTGACGGACCTTGTCATCTAAACAACTCAAACTTCTAGAACGAAAATAAAACCTACTACTCATAGATAGACACCAAACCATATATAAAATATCTTTGCGCACAACATAAACTGTCCTCCAACAAATTAGGTGAGTATATTTTAGTATTATTTTCGTTGGTTCCCAGTTCCCACTTTGTTGTCGCTTTATAAATATATATATATATATATATATGCGAGTGTATATATATATATATATGTTAGTACACTGCCAACAAACAAAGAAGAAGCACTCGCTAATTTGTTTAAAGTCCCATGCACTACAACATGCACGGAAAATCCCCCAAATCTTCAAAGGAGATACGCTGTCAAGGTGGGACTTGAGCACAATATATATATATATATATATATATATATATTTTATATATTTATATGACGCAGCTTTTAATATGTACTTCTGAATTAGAACATGAATTCACGTGCGAGGATTCAGTGAGATAGCTCAAGTTTATCATTAACATAAAAATTAACAACAGATTTTGTGTATTAGATGAATTTTGTAATTAGTACGTAACAGAGGGATCTATACATCATCATGATAAATATACACATACACATTGGAAAGATGGTTTATTGCTTCGACCAAAGTGGAAGCCATTTAGCCTTGACAGATTCATAACAGAGAAACATTGAACACAGTAAACGTTGCGTTGTTATTACAAATATGAAAATTTTGTAGCAAAGTAAATAATAAAAAATAAAAATAATGACACAAATATATGGTCATTATATATATAAATATATATATAATCCCTAAGAAAAATCATGGTACTAATCATACCTGCTAGACTTCAAATTACAATTATAGACGGAGTGAGAATAAATAGTATCAGAATATACTAGCAATTTCTAATTATGTTGGCACCCCTTGACACATGTGTTCAATACTAAATGCTTTAGTACTCTAAGATATTAATATAAAAAAACAAAAAATACAAGTTTAGTGTAAAAATTCAAATTACAATCCATTAGGACCAAATAAATTGAGAAGATGAGATCAATAAACCGACAAGAGAATCTGCGATGAAATCGGTGTATACGACTTTACAAAAGAACAAGCAGTTAACGGATCTACTAGCTCTTAAGATACAGAAAACCAAGATATGCCTTGTTAAAACTCTCTTAAAAAAATTGTGCGTGCACTGTAGCTACAGCACAACAGAGAATCAAATGCCTTTTGTCGTTTTTTTTTCCTTCTCTAAGATCTTTCTCGTCTGATTTAGTTGATATAAGCAATTGTAATTCAATAACAATATTATCTTTTTCTTCCAGTGGAAGGCGGCTGAGTAAAGGGGGTTCCCTAGGTCGTGGAGCCAACCACGTTTTGTGCTGCTCGCAAAGCTTTTGATCTTTTCTTGAATTTTCAACGCCATCAAAAAGAAGGGTGAGAAATTTTGCACTTTGCCACTTCGGAATTTTTTTTTCTTTTTTCTTTTTGGTGGGATCTTAGCGTTTTGGAGCTTTGGTTACTTGTTTTGTTTTGTTTTGACCTTATTAGGTCTAAAGAGAAACTATTAAAGGACTTAATTTTGTGACAAAGAGGAGTGGTAGGGGCCATTATAACTTGGGTCTGGTGGCTTAGTGGTTTGACTTGACTTTTAGAGTAATTGACCATGAGTTTTTATAATTTCCCAGCAAATGGTTGCAACCAAATGGAGGAATATTCTGATTTATTGTAATCATGAGGTTGTTGATATTGATATACTATTTCTTCCGAGAAATCAATTGGCAAATAGTAGAAATAGCACTAAGCAGCTATAGTTGCTCTTAGGATGCATGTGCCTAGCTAAAAATATATTTATTTATTGATTCTTTCTAGAAGTGACATATCTTTGTTAATATTTTTTATAGGATTTTTTTTTGGAACTTAGACATGGAGAGATTTGAACTAATCTTCATCAGTTTCAGGTGGATTTAGATGTGGTTTTGTCGCTAGCTATGCCTACAACCACTTTATAGGATTCTTTTAATTTATCTTGAAAAATTTTTTAAGAAGAAAGAAAATATTTTTAGAAAAAATTACGTAAGTGATCTATTTTGGCCACCTTTTAAATAAATGACTGAATTTTAAAAAATTAAGAAAATAATGAGAATTTTTAAGAACTAGGAAAATGACTCTCTTTTTTTAACATCAATATATTATTGATTGAGTATCGTGTATCATTGATCATAAAGTAGTTTATTATTGAGTTACAAATAATGTATCATTGATAATAAATTATTAAGTGAAATTGGTTAATTGCTAACTAATATTAGTTAATCAATGATAAACTAATAAGTTAATAAGTTAATAAGTGATAAATCATCAAGTTAATCAGTGATAGACTACAAATCAATATATTACTTATCAACATTGGTGCATTAACCATTACTATCAGTATATCAATTATTAATATCAATACATCATTAACCATTTGAAAAAACTACATTTACCTGTTTTTAAAATACTACAGCCGTTCTATGACCAAAAAAAAAAAAAAAAAACAAGCTTAAAACCCTCAAATCCCATGTTTTTAATTGAATCAAAGAGAAGTACTTCATCAGCTATTGCCACTGTAGTTTATAATTCACCACCAACTTCCCTTGCTTTTTGATATAGAGAAAGGGAGAGTTGACAAAACGTAACACAATAAAAATAAAAGGAACATATCTATTGTAACTGTTGGTTCATACAAAATGTTAGGAAAATAACATCAAAATGTGTTAATTCACTCATCATACTGATAATTGGAAGAGATTCTAGTAAGAACAAGTTTTATTCCATTACAAAAGGGCATACATATTCATAGAACAAAACATAAGTAGAAAACTAAGGCAAAGCTTCTAAAATATTACAATAAAAACGATGAAAATGCAAATTTTTTCAATGAATTACAAAAAGTAGGATCTAAGATTATTTGACCAAAGGAATGAAGAACCGAAAAGGAATTGGAGTTAGAGTTTCCTAGATCAAGAGAACTTAAAGAACTAAGTTCTAACTATTATAGTGTTAAGCTCTTACATGCTACACTATAAGGCAAAAAAGTATGTTATAGTATAAAGTTCTCACATGCTGTAGTTTTTAAGTTCTAATTTCAACTTCCAACTCAGTTTCACTTAACACTCTACAAGTTATCAATGCAAAAAATACCAAAAAATAAATCTTTTTTGAAAGTTCAAACAATGAAATTTGGTGCAAAAATCTCTTGGATTGTTTGTGGCGTAGGGATGAGTATGTTCGGTTATTTTTTCACAGAAAAGTTTACTTTTTTACCCAAATTTGATCTCGTTGTCAATCTTTAAAAGATCATAAATTTAGAGTGAATTAGATGAATACTACTGTTAGAAAGTTGGAATTCAAATATACTTATATTCGCATCAAAATTATACAGGACTACAGGTAGACAACTACACTTCAAAAATTGGTGTACAACCACAAAAACACCCTCCTTGGTCTTTGGAGGGACCCAAATGCGACGTCGAGGCCCAAGTCTATAAGCAATGCATTAAAAGAGAACAAGATCGTTTGTGATTTCTTTTTGAATAAAAACAGAAAGAACCTGAAATATCCAACTCCTAGGACGGGTCAAAACCTATGCATAAATATTATGATAACATTCCACTAAGCATTAAATATTACAGGTCCAAGGGGTAGCATAAAAAAATAGATCCTAAAGAAGCAAACTAAAAGTTTACATTTCTTGCGAGTAACTAAAAGCAAACCAAAGATTACCAACCACAGAACCTTTATTAGTTAGTGGTATAGTTGTTTTGGTTTTAATAATTCTTCAAAGCGCACGAGTGCCAATTTTATAATACGTACTGGTAGGTCCAAAGGAGCAACATAGTTTGATTTTGGTTTTCCTTTTAGTAAATACTAATGACTTGACACATTTGAAAAAAATAAAGTTTTAATGGAGTCTCCAACTTATATATCTTTAAGGAGAAATAATTTTGAGATACTATGCACACTACAGTTGGCTTGTAATTAATTTGAAAGTTTTAAGTGATCTCCATCTGCAAGAAAGAAAGAATGAGATTTAGTATGAAACAAATAGTTAGTCCAAGCTATATACAAGGATGGAAATATGGCATTAATATGCATGGTAATTATGAAGGAGTTAACAGAGTCCAAGTTGTGAAGTTCTTCCAAAAATTAGATCTTATAAAACAATCAACATATGTATATAATCAAATCTCTACTGGTCCATTTGGTTCAAAGTTTGAACATCAGAGTGTTGAACAAAAATTGAAATTTTTTATGAGAGAATGCTACAGCAAAAAGTTTGACTTACAAAATCAAATTGCGAAACAAATAGATAGTATACGTCTCTATTTTAATAAGATCAATTCGAAGTCCATGTCCCGTAAGCTTTATATCTATAGGAGTTAACTCTAATTCGCTTGACATGGTTCTGATGCCATTGGGATATATAGGATTGCTCATAGGAGATTGCATGTATAACTCCACCAAATGAATATTCGGATATTCATCAGTTGCACTTTCATTCTCTCACCTTTTGACTCTATTATATATAACGACTTTCGGCTAAGTGATACCACATTAGTCTCAAGTATAGAGTTCAACAATCAATGTAGTTTACTAAGTGATGACAATCATAGGAAGCTCATTAATGGTTTCTTGAATGACCCTAATAGTCAACTAGTTAAACAAATTTCGAATTAAGCTTCATGATAATATTTCTCAAAAAGAAGGAATTTCCTTACCCCGCGTGCCTTTCTGCGGCTAACATCAATCATTCAAACCTTTTGAAAATTTGCAAATCGCATAAACAAAAAAAATTCAACTTACAAAGTATAAAGACAGTTGTGTTTCACTTGAATATGTCGACCAAAGGAAATGAGGAGTTTCTAAACTTGTACTAGCCATTCACATTTAATACTGTGCACTATAAGTGGACGGTACAGAGAATCCTATCCCTTGTGGTGCATTTCGGTGGTGGAGAGGCCAACTTATTTCTTTTCATTATTCTAATTCACAAATCAACTACTTAGCTTGATTCAAGCCCTTTCTATCTGTCAAAAAGCAGACTAATTAGTAAGTGTTAACCGCCAATTAGCACAACTTGGGCATCATGAAAGGCCACCATATTGGAATAGACTTTAATTGAAGCTTGAATAGCTTAAGTATCTGTAGAGAGTGATCAAGTTTTGTTGTTGTTGATATATATATATATATATATATATATATTATAGTAGTACTACTATTAGCAAAAAGAAACAATTATAGACAAAGAATACATGACTAGCATGGGACAAGCAAATCATGAAGGAAAGACATTTCTAATTGTAAGAGACTAATATATATTCTTGTGAATACAGGGCCCTCCAAAAGTTTATATAACATACAAACCGTCCAAATTTAAAATTGACCCGGTCCACATAATTATTAGTCTAAATGGAAAAAATTAGCGGTTAGGATCACAAGAAGTCTCATTATAAATACTTCGTAATCAAAACCTTCACCATCAACCTTTGTGCTTTCTTCTGATCAGCTTCTTTTTACTACAATTCCCTTGTTCCCTTGTGCAGCGTTGTATAATATCAAATTTAACTTCTTTGAGCTTAATTTTGTGTCACTGTTGTAGCTCAATTATTTCCTTTTCCATATCGTCTCATGGATCGAGTCCAATTAGTGATATGCAAATGTGCTTTTGTTCTTACGTTTTTTGCATGTCATCAATTTCTTTCCATCCACCTAAGGCAAATAATTCTAATCAATAAAGAAGAAATCTTCAATGAGAAGACCGGTTCGAAACCAAGCTCTGGCGATTCGACAAAAGCTTTTCGACCGGCAACACCACTGAAACAAAGCTCCAGCGCTACAACGAACGCTTTTCAGCCTACGACACCACCGAGACATAGCTCGAGCGCTTCAACAAACGCTTTTCGACCGACAACACCCTCGAGACCAAGCTCTGGCACTTCGACAAAGGCTTTTCGACCTACGACACCCCCCGGACCAAGCTCCAGCGCTTCAACGAATGTTTTCGACCTACAAATCCAGGTAAAAGCCCCAATGGCGGCCATACGTTTGCGAGTGAGAATGAACAAGTCAAGAAGCGGCCATTCTTTTGGAAGTGAGAATGAACATGTCAAGAATGTAAATAGGCCAACCGACGAGCGGCATTTCGTTACGGAAAACAAAAACGATTTCCGTCCCACAGAGCCGGGCCACAGCCCTGGGGTTGGCCACGCTGGTGGGAAGAATGCAGAACCAAATGCATAGACTATATATATATATATATAAAACTTATTCTCATGTACAAGCTAGCCAATCTTGACAACACTATAAGTACTGCACATTGTCAAGATTGGCTAGCTTGTACATGAGAATAAGTAACCCTAAGCAACTCTATGCAAAATCAATTATTAAATACTGCCATTTCGAATTAAGCTTATTTATGCTTCCATTCATTATGTGCAAGAGATTTCTTGTACATATGTGTAGTACTGTTGTTGTATTATGCGTGTATATGTATTATGACAACACTGTCTACATATTACTAGTTCCTATATGTAATTTCTAGTGCAAAATAAATAAATGAAGTTCTTATTGTTCTCTATCTTCCTAAGCAAAATATATATATTGCATGGGTACACATAACACATATTTGTTAATAGTCTCATTTCAATATGTCTGGCTAGCTACTATCATATCAAGCACTGTCTGTGGAACATTCTTTTGGTAGTGATTTGATGGTTTATGATTTTGTTAAATACTTCAAAAAAAAAACTAGGTTCTTGCACTCTTTTTGCTTTATTAGGATTTTTTTTTCATTAGAATTTCATTTCCCAAGGTCTTCATGAGGTTCCTAGAAGGGTGGATCCATATTGCCTTTTAAGTTAGGTTTTAGTATGAGTTGCTTTTTTTTTTTTTTTTTTTTGCAAAATGTTAGTGTTTTTTGTTTCAATTTAGTTCTAATTTTCAAATCTTTTGATAATTCTTTTAATAATATAGTTAGGCTGTCCTATAGATCCTTGATGTTTTCCTCTCTTAAATTATTTTAATAAAATAGAGTGTGGTTAGTGTGAGATAAGATTGTTAGAGATGCTACTCGGGATATTTTAGAAATTCTACTACTTTTCAATATTTATTATTAAATAGGCTTAGTTAAAGAGAGATTGCAAATACACTACTTCCAAAAAATTAAAGATTCCCAAAAGCTTTCCGTTAGGAGTAAGCCGTCATCTAATGCTTTGTTCGGAAACATGTAAAGAACTATTTTAACAATTTAGGGCACTTTAAGATTTTGTTTTTTTTTTTTTTTTTGGCAGTACACTTTAAGCTTTTGTTTTCTTGGGGGAAGTCTAGTACGCTTTATACAGTTATAAAGAAAACAAAAGTGCTGGCAGGATGATCTAATCAACACTTATACTTTGTACTTTGCTAAAATAAAAGAATTGAGGGCTATATTATATTGCATGAAATGATTCAGTATACCTACATGAAAATTTATTTATTGGATGATTATGTACAAATAGGGTCATAATTACCAAAAGGCCGTAACCTCTTACAGCAAAGGCAAATAAGTTTGGGATTCAAGGAAAAATTTAAGCTTGATTTGTAATTTTTAACACCCGTTTTTGAATTTACGAGGGTGTTTGGCTAATAGTGGGAACCATTGGCGGAAGCCGTTTTTATTATAGCATGTAAAAACTTTACATTGTAATAACTTTTTTTTCTTTTTACTGTATATAAGAACTTTATATTTGTCGTAACTAAGTTTGTGGTGGGAACCACCCTTAGCTAAACAGGGGTACAAAATTATAATAAAAATGTTAGCACTTTGTACCCTTGCAAATCTTGATAGTCATAACATTATCTGCACTATGAAATTCGTGATAATCTTCTTCTCATCTTCTTCTAGATACATCCATCTAAAATTGCCTTTCTATATAGACCAATGAGACCTGCCTTGAAGTTTTACGTACGATTAAATATTATTACTCAATCTAGTTTAATAGGATGAATTTGGCAACAATTTGTGAAACTATGGATATTCATATAAACCTCTTACATTCTACAGCGTAAAATAAAAGTAATGGCAAAACTCTTTCATGTTACAGTGTTATAATTAAGGCTATCAAACAATTTATAAATCATGATTCCATTACTTGAATGGTGGAAAAGGTGATTAGGTTAATCATTTGTTTAGGAAAAAAAACTTATGAACTTCATTTCATAGTTAATTAGTGGTTCTTTAAGCGACTCTTTTTCCTTTTTCTTATTAATAAATTCGAGTGGAGCATTCACTTCTCTCTTTATTTGTTAAAAAAAGATGTCACAGGCGATATATATTTCAAATTGTAAAATAAAAAGAAAGAATGTAAGACTTAAAGTAATGCTAGAAATTGAAGTGTTAAACAGAACAATTACTAAAGTTAGTTATTAGCCTTTTTACCACTGAAATAAAATTATTAGCTTGTTACTAAAAAAGTAAGAAATCATAAAGAAAATAAGAACACAAAAAATAGTAAGAAATCATAAAGAAAATAAGAACACAATGATATGACTATTCAATGCGGATAAAAGCTCAAAAAGGAAATAATCACGGGTGCAAAACACATATCAGCAAAAAGAAGACTTTCATCAAGCTTCGAATTACGGTTACAACTAATGGAATCAACGCTTTGCTCCAAAACTTTACCAAAACGTAACCCATGTCTCCTTTTATAATGACTTGCATTCGGTTCAATTGACGTACTTTAAACTTTATCCCTCACCTTAGATTCCTGACGTGTACTCCAAGCATGATTGGCTTTAGTTCCTCTATGCACATATTTCGTATTGAAAAGGCATGAATACATGAGGCTGATAGCTGTGAAATCGAGCCACGAATAGTCTAGTTTTTCTCTCACTATTGAAGCCTTTAAAACATTACTTATAGCACGTGATCACTTAAATAAGCAAATTCCAATTTGAGATTGGCGCCTACTGTCTAGATATACATTTTAATCTGTAATTGATTTGTAACAATATCTTGTAATCTAACAGATAAATTCAAAAGCCAATATATTAAATTAGAATTAAATAATCTAAATAAAAGATAATTCCAAAATTTCCTTCAAGAATCAACAAAATCAAGAACAAGAATTCAAATAAATCTTCAACAAAATCCTAGACAAATAAGAATTTGAGTTAAAATCGACCCGTCAAGAAGGAATGAAAATAACAAAATGTTCTGTGAAAATTATAACAAAATTAGGTTGAATTCAGATTGAAAATCTTAATAAAGAATTACTTTGATCTTGTGTCTATTTGACTTGGAATGCATCTGATTACGTAAAAAATTTAAAAAAAAAAATCCCAACTGATATAAATCATCAAAAGCAGCTGCGTACTGCCGTCAAATTTAAACTTCACTTAATCAACACGTATAGATGCATATATGGAAATCATCCGTATAATTTTCTTCGTTGGCAATATTAGTATATGTAATTATAAAATTCATTACAAGCTAGCAATTTGCTAGAGAATTTAGTATCTGTGACTCACCTCTTTTATATAAAGTGTATAAAGTGTATGTGTCTGTGTGTGTACATATATATATTTTAATATATATAGTATATATCACCTTAAATAATTGGACATCCACGTGGTCATTTCAAATTTTGTCTCCTGAGAAATTCAATGAACTCCATATATAAACAAAAGTTAATTTAATTCAGAGCAATTTGATAGTGATTAGGAGCTCTTAAAAGAACACACCCCACAACTTTCTTGTGCTGGACGCATGTTCCTCATGATCAGGAACAAGTTCACGCAAGTACAACTTGGCAACTTTTCTTAACTAGCAAAAAATAAAAGGGCAACTTTTTTTACCCCTTAAAGTTAAGGTTTTGAAAGCCGTAAAATATAAAATCAGTCTCACTAACTTTTACAACTCAGATAAGGAAAAAATTAATAACAATAATTATATCCAGTGGAACATTGATATCAGTTTAGCAATATTATCACTTTTGTTTAACCAAATGAGCATGCATGATATTTGGCCATTAACTCGTGATTTCTTTTGACTAAAAAGCCCTCAATTGGCTTATATCATCAGCCGCAAAATTAAAAGGGCTTCTGAATCATTGATTATATTTATATAATATCAATACACACATTAAATTATATTATATAGCCGCCTAGATACCAAGATTCTTTGAAGGTAGTGCGCGCCAGAAGATTATATATAGACTATATATAAGAGCTTTTGTTAACTTTCTCTTTTAATTTCGAGCAAAAAAATTTTTTTTAAAAAAACTGTCTTTTAAATTGATCAGTCATCGAATAGATCAATGTCTCGCAAGCTGTCGAAAGACAAAAGGAATCACAGTAAATGCGGACCAGGTATACTTTCTAATGACAAAAGATGCTATCCATCATGTGCCTCCCCAGAGTCGTTTGATTACAGTTGTTGAATTTTCATATTTAATCACATATGTACTTCTTTATGTATAAGAATTATTAGTCTTGGAGGATCAATTGGGAATCTTCTAACAAGTGGCCAATATACTAATAATTATTCAGTTCCACCAAGAAACGACTGGCATTACAATCGTTATTTACATTTTTTCCCGGCAAGAAACGAGATTTTTATAATATAATAAAGATTAGGCAATTTTTGGACTACAAGTAATATATTTGTCTTTCAACTATCAAATATACAAGAAAAAAAGAAGTGATTTTAACTAGATCCAATAGTTTAAAAATGAACATCACTGACAAGGACCATACTAAAGATTTTTTTTTTTTTGGTAAATGTTAAGGGAGAATAACAATTAGCATCTAGACCATTTAATACATTCAAACTAAGTTAGCACTCACTAAAGTAACTCATCTCGCACTAAGCTTTCCACTTTTATTACAATGTATCTATTTTTGTTTTACACTATAGCATTTAAGTGCTTTACACTGTAGCAGTTAGAACTATATAGTTAAAACGACGTTGTCAAATAAAGCATAAAACATTAGTCCATGTTGACATCTTGTCTTTGAATACATTTTTATTACCGAGCTATTAGGCCTCACCAAACCTTCGTGAGTGAACTTGAGGCATACGAGTGTGCGAGGTTTTTGGGAAATGGTGGAGAGGTTAGGGAAAAAGACCATATACCTGCAATACTGGATGCAACTCAAAAATTGTACGGACCTTTTGACCTTTTTTTTTTTTTTTTAAAGAAGGTCCGAATATAGTCCAAAGTCAAAAATTGTACGGACCTCTTATTTATTTATTTAATTTTTAAGGAACTCCAAACTTATTTTCTTCAACCTATTGAAAACATAAATATATAAAACCAGTTGGCACTGGTGCTCCAAAATTTTTGTCTCCCTATCACTTGATTTGCCAACTGACGAAGAGCCTGTATTATGTTTACCCCAAATTATATCGTTAGGCATATTCATGATAGTTTTACGTTGGCTTCTAAAGGTATTAATTCATTGGACAAAAATGTCATTAGAGGGAAACATGATTTTGAAGATTGACGCAAAAAACGCTTTTGATACAGTATACGGTGGCAACATCATCTGTGTATTAAAACGCCATTATTTTACCGGATACTTTTCTCATTTGGGTGCAAGAAATTTTTAGCTTTGCTAATCTATTAGTTTTGGTTGATGGCACGCCATAATGTTTGTTAAACTGAGGAAAACTTGTTCGTCAAGTAGATCCTCTATCCCTTCTAATTTTGGCCAATTTTGTCTTTTAGAGGAGATACCATTTTATCTAATCTTCCGTTAATTTGCTGATGATGTACTTATTTCTTATAGGGCTAAACATGTAATGTCATTTGTCCCGGGCCAACTCATCAATTTGGCTCAATTTGATATGATCTTTGAGAAATAAGTCACATTCATTCCCTACAAATCATCTTCCCGGGTATGATCTGAAGGAGTAGGGATCAAAGATTTATTCGACACTTTTTAAAAAGAAAGAAAGCCACCTCATTCCCGCCACATAGCCGCCCTTGGCTGCCGCTTTTCGTCAATTCACCTTTGCCATGCATGATAAACCCTCAGGCGGCCGCACCTCCAATTGATCCTCACGACGTGACAACTTTGGACATTAACTTCGTACCTTCCTTTGTTACGAGAAGCCAATTCTCTTCATGCATGTGAAGTCGCTTCTCAACAACGCTTTTGTGCATCTATCATGAGCAACTTGATTCCCGCTTTGATTCCTTCTGAATATTTATCTGTCAAGCAGGGTAGCGTCATCAAGGTCAAGGTTAATGAGGCAAACTACCAATAAAGGTTGTCGACATATAAGACTTCCATTATGGGTTGTCTCATATTATGAAAAGATAGTACTATGAAAATTTTCGTGACAAAAAAACCATCTTCAAAAAATTTGGCAACTCAACACTTCATGGAAATTTATTTTCCTTTGGAAAAAGCTTCTTTACACACTAAAAACAAACGGTAAATTCTCTTAAAAAAAACCGTAGATTTAACAACAATTAAAAACTGTTGTTGAAAGATAAGATGACAGAGTCCAAAACCGTCATCTTATTGAGTAGTTATATATTAAGACATACGATGACAGTTTTTAATCGTTGTTTAATATGGACATGAAACACCACAAGCATATGGTTTTTACAAAAACCATCATCTAATGTGCTATTTTTTAGTGACGGTTTTTGCAGAAACCGTCGTTAAAAGACAAAAATTTTAAAAAAATGCCAAAACTATTATTTCTTCTCAATAACTATTTTCTTAAACTGCTATTTACAAATTCACTTCTTTTTTATAAACTTGATTTGTATCCAACATTAAAAAAAAGGACAATTTTCAAAGACATATATAAAGAATATGCATATAACGCAAATATTTAAAAACCATAAACAAAATTTTTGCACAAAATCTAACAACAAAAAATACTTAATTAATTACAAAGGAAAACTCTAAATTCAAATAAGAAAACTTAAATTTTGAAGGAAGAAAACATCAAAAGATTCTTGAATGCCTAAGTTTTGGAGCTCAAGACAGTGATGGTGATTTGGCAAAGAGTCACGGCGACCGATAGTTCATGGATATGATTATGAGGATTACGGAGGGAGCGGTTGAGGAAGTAAAGAGTACAAGAGATGAAAGAAGGAGTAGAAGGATAAAGGGAACTTGGAGATTTCCGAAACACTGAAATTTTCAAATCGTGTTTTTTAATATATAAGATAACAAAATTTCATAAAACATCGTTAAACAAGCGTTGCCTAATCTCTTATTATAGTAGTGATATACATCCTGGATGATCGAGAAAATGTTTGGGGTATAGGTGTCTTGCACGTGAAGCTAGGCCTTTCCAAGCTTCAACCATGAACCCCTAATTCCAATCCTCACACTTGCTTCCTAGCTAATATCATATCTAGTTTTGCCTCCGAGAACTAAAACAAGAATATTGGCATCCAAGACTCCCCATACAATTTACTCACGGGACAATTTGTTGGAAACTAATTAGGCTATTCTGGATGGTGAGCTCAGTCATCATGGAAAAATTTTAATGAATACTAATTCAATTTAAAGATCTCTGTATTCATTTATATGGTTGAACAACAAGGTCATTGTTTTTTCACTTCTGTGAAGTACAAAATTAGACTTTCTGAATTTTTGCACCATTACAGTGCAATGTATCATTCTTTTGTTCAATGCAGAAGGAGAATAATTTGATCCCAGAATCAAAACTTCCTAGAGAACGTTCTACGCTAGGAAAAAATATCACCCCAACAGCTTAGCTACAGCTTTATATGTGGAGGTTACAATGGTTTTTGCTCACAATATCATGAATAGCTCTGAAAACGACAACTACAATGGTCATATGTTGGACAACTACAAGGTGTAGGCGATGTCAGTTATACAACTTGGGGCTTGTACAGAGAAAATTGGGTCAACGATAGATGAAATCTCGCTATCACATGCAACATATTGAGGTTGTAAAAGGAGGAGCGAATCGGGTTGTGCTATTTGACAGACGATATAGAATGTGTTTGGCAGGTGTGGTTTAAACCAATTTTTCAGTTATGAACAGTGTAAAATTCTAACATGCTACAGTAACAATAAAAAAATCGTTGCAATGTAAAACTTCACATACTATTGTAAAAACAGTTCTAACTAATGATTCTAACCATCTTGCCAAACACCCTAATATTTTTTTTAAGAACTGTTGATGGTGAAAAATGATCAACTAATAATACTTACAAATCACTTATGGTTCCCATGGATTAATGCAATAACAATAAAATGAAAGAATGAAAGCAAGTATTAGACACACAGATTTATAGTGGTTTATTTTTAAATGAGCTACATCCACTGTATTTTTCTTATCAAGAGTTCGTACAATACATTCTCAGATTTTTGGAAATAAAAATGAAAGAAAATGAAGATAATGTGGCTGAGATTTGAAGGGAGAAGAGATAGCCATCCCCTCCTTTTCTCTATATCCTTGTTTTGTATAATGTTGTATTATTATTAAAATAGTGATTAGAATATTGTTAATGAGAGAGAATCTTTATGTTCTGTGCCAGCCCATTCCCTTTGGGTGTGATGTCTCTACATGCGTGGAAAATGTATCGAGTCCTAAAATAGTGGTCTTAATTTCAGACGTGTTATCTCGACTGTTGGTCTTACCCATTCTTGTCTGGTCTTACTCATTTAAACTTAACCTTATGCCAGAGTGGCAAGGGAAATTTATCATCTTGTTTTCCACTCTATTTGAGATTTGTGAGCTAAGTTAGGCTTTTCATTGATCTCACCGTCGGGCTTTAGGTCGTCAAGATCTTACAATAAGAACCAAAAAAGATCACTAATTGTGCCCTTTTCTCAATCCCCCATTAGAAACTTAATCCTCAGAAAATCCCTATCTCAAAAACCCTAAAATTTTTGCTCACCTCCCAACATCAAAGGCTTATATTCCTATCTCAAAACCCTAAAATTTTTGTTCACCTCCCAAATGCGGCGATTTTGTTTATTGCGCTCATGATTGTATACGCCATTATTTATTGGTGTCTCAATTCATGCTGGTGATATGGGAGTTTTATTGTTGGGGAATTAACATGTAAAAGGTGTGGATTAAAAGGAGTTTGCGATGATGTCTCTCGTCTGTGTGAGATAGTAAAGTGCGAGAGTTTACGTTTACACTAATGGTCTAGAAGAAGTTGAGGACCTTAAACTCTGTGGATGAGGAGGAGAGGAAGAGGAGAGAAAAGAGACGTGCTGGATGGTGCCGGTGAGGATCGAGGTCATGGATCGTGAAAATCACTTTGGTGATGAGTGATTGTCTTTTCAAGTCTTGTTTTCTTTTTTCTTTTCATATGTGTTACTTTTTCACTTCTTTTTCTGAGGTTTGGGGGAAGAAAGAGGATGAAGGTGTTCGACAATTTTTATTTTATTTTTAATATTTAAAAAAAAGAATTATCTTTGAGTAATTTAACCATATGGGTATAAAGGGCATTTTATGCTCCAAAAACGGGTTTAAGATACCAAAACGTCAAGTGAACTAACATTGTACCTTTTTGATATTGTTAAAATCAAAGTATATCAAAATAATATTTTTAAGAAATACCGAAAACCAAAGTAATTTTTTTCTTAATTAAAAATTACTGCGTAAATCCTTTTTTTACTTCACCCATCTTAGGCATCGGAGTAATACACCTTTTCCTTAAAGTTTGGACCCCTTTTTCTGAACCTCTTCAGTCCCACTGCCCCACTAACTCCCACATGCATGCGTGCTCAGATTCTTAAAATCTCTATAAATAAGCCTTATGTTCCGAGTGTGTTTCTCAAACTCCTTCCCCTAATACCCTAGCGAGCTCTTTCTCTCAAGCTTAAAAATAATATATATTTCAGGTTGGAAATTTAGCTAGCTACTTCTTCATTTGCATATAACATATAGTACTCTAGGCCAACATAAATAATCCGATACTATCCTTCGTCGACAATGGTCAAAGCTACTCGCATTTGCTTATTTTTCCTTCTAATCATCGTTTCTCATGAGCTTCTCTCTGCTGAAGCACGAAAACTAAGGAAGGACGTGAAGTCAATCAGCCGAAAAGACGCAAAAACCAAAGCCTTAGTGGCAAGACAAGTGGCGAGCCCAAAGCAGTTGTACCACAGTGTGAAGGATGACGTGGACGGATTTGTATCGGCTTTCCGGCCGACCACCCCAGGGCATAGTCCCGGTGTTGGTCATTCTGTTCACAACTAAAGCATATTATCTAGTTCGCAATATTCTGAAGTTGTACTACGTTCCTTTATCATGTTCAACTAAGTCAATAAGAAACCAAGTGTTTTACTATGTCATGTTATGCATATTAGTAACTTTGATCTAGTAATTGCATTTGGTAACCAATTCCCAAATACAATTATAGATCAAAGTTACTATTATGCATAACATGACATAGTAAAACGCTTGGTTTCTTATTGGTAATTGGTACTTAGATGCATTTTGGTATTCATGCGTGTATTTGTACTATTTCCACTTTGTCTGTTGTTTTTAATGAGAAAATTTCCACTTTGTTGTAGTTATATAATAACTCTAGTAATATTTCTAAGATGATCTCTCTTTAACTATATATATGCACACACGACGAGGGCTCATAAAGAGGAAATCTTGTACTTAAAAATTAATATATATACATATATATAATGACATAAAAGATGCTGTATAACAACATTTTATCATTATGACATAACGTACGTCCGTAAAATGTCTTAGAGAAGAATCGAGAACCTATGAGCATCATCAAAAACTGATCGTCTCCAACGTAATTCTGATTGATAATAAGTAAGTTAGATCTTCAATACAAATGTTAATAATGCTAATGTCATATTTACCATCTAAAATATAAAAATAGCATATTTGAGTGTTAAACTATTTTGTGCTTTAATGAATAATGTTGTATCTATCTTTTGCCATAATTATTAAGGCCTTAAAAGTTATTAAAGCAAACCTTTGATATTTTGAAAGTAACAATGTTACAATGATTTAAAGAAAAAATTTATATATCAATCAATAAAAATCAAATACTGAACTCGTCATATGCTAAACTTGGTAGCAAATACTATCAAATTTAGCATATAGTGAATTTGCATAAAAAATGGCATTGCATTGGAGTGTGTATTTTTACATTTAAATGCCAAAATTTAGTATGGATATATTAATATAGCATTGCATTGGAGATGTTTTTTTCATACACAATTTTTAAATGAGCATTGTCCTCATAGCATAGGAAAGAATTGGTCATTGAGTTCAAATAAATTAATCTCTGCATGCTAAACATAAATCTAAATCTATTTTGCTTTGTGATAATATTTAAAGCTTGTTTGCGAGTATAATTCGAATTAAAAAAACTCTAGAGTTTAAACTGATTTTGTTACAATATTTTCTTCTACAAAATTTGAATTGCTACAAACTGTTTTAGGTTCGAACTATTGATTTAAACTAGATTTCTAAATAGGCTATTAGTTCATGATAACTAAATCTAAGACGATAAATAACAACATGGCTACAAATTAATGAAAGTCAGGGGGGAAACAAAAGCTAACATAGACGTTAGAATTATTAAAAGTTTGGAGCATATGCATGACGTGTTGAGAGTCAGTCATGCATTTAATTAAAACAAGCCGAGTTCTCAAAGTTCATATGACTTGATAATAAGGAGAATTGGTAGTTGTAATGTTAACTTTGTCACTTAATTGGTAGTCAGTCATATGTCACAAGATTATTATTATCTTTAAATAAAGAGATGGGAAAACTGATGTCAAAGAAGACTTAGCACATCTAAACTAGATCAGTGATGACCAACATATATAGTATATATCTATCACTTATAGGCTAGCTTAGGACACACACACACACACACATATATATATATATATATGCAGTTACTTAAGATAACAAACTTGCAATTATATTTAGTAACTACAATACACTCTGAATGAATTCTATTTTGGTTTTGAATTTCTTTATTTTTTCTACTAGCCGGGGAAATCTGAACAGACTATTGTGAGAAGCAAGCGTGATAGAAGGAAAGATACGTACAGATAACCGTCTAGGCTAGAGCCTACATGTAGAGTCATTGCTTGAGCAATATAGAGTTTGGTGAGCCGGTATGAGGATGGTATTATTTTCCTTTGTTAATTTAAAAGGAGAAAACGGAAGGATAAAAACTACGAGAAGAACACTCTTGCTTAATCAAGTAGAGTTAAAAACTCAGCAATTTATAAAACAATAGGGTCTACTATATTAGGAGTGGTAGTTTTTAACCCGAACAGAATGAAAAAGATTTTTCCATCAAGAAATAGTATAGTAGTCTGCACTTAACATGTTACCATGATCCCAAGCCTGTCAATTCCTACCAAAAACGTCATCCTACGATGTCACAGCAACCAAATAAATTAAAATATTTCATATTGTTAATCATGATATTCTAAGGTGTAATATTTATGAAGAATATTCACTAATATAAGTGATGCAAGCTAAGTGGTACTTTTTAGTTACCACCTAGGTCAAATGTGTACGAGACCTATGTGAACATCACATGAATATTCACTACTATCTTCCACTAAGTACTCCCACCTACGAAAATACAATATTGTGGAAAAAGCAATAATTTACCAAAATTTCTCAACAAACCCCAGTAAATTTAAGAGCAATGCCCTTCTTTAACAAAGGGCGGAAGGAGGTTTATGTTCCCCACTCACTTTTTTTAAATTTTAGTTTTATTCATAAGTTTTGTGTCAAATTTGTAGTTATGCTCTTATTAATTTTAATTGTGTCCTCTTTTTCTAAAAAAATTATAACGGTTCTCTTATTCAATATTTGAAATATATAATTATGTCCTAATTCTAAAAAATAACTTTGATTTTTTTTTGGTAGTGTACTTTCTGAAAATATTTTTTTGGCTTCACTACTTATTGTACCATCCTCTTCTCTCTCTCTCATTAAAGTTCAAATAAGCCATAAAGCTTAGAAGTCGTGACTTCAGATTACTTCAAAGCAACTTCAACCACCACGACAGAATCTTTTATTGGTATATTATCTTCGATTACTAAATCTATATACTCTTTTAAGAAACCCCTCACCAACCTGATAACTACATATGTCATTAAAATATGGATGAATAACATTAGTTTATGTTAGTAGTATAGTCTTTCTAATAGTAGCTGTCATTCATGTGTAGCCTCCCTAGCTAGTGACCCCTCCAATTAGCTAAGAAGACGAGCTTTTCGTTTTGTTTTTAATATTAAGGCCAGTAAACTAACGTACTTTAGAATCTTTAGGCATTTAGTTGCTAATCATCATGTCTATATACGTAGCTTGCCAAAAAATATTCATAACATAGTTAAGCAATTAAAAAGAGTAGTTATTATAAAAAGGCCCTCCCTTTGGAATGTGAAGTCCACCACCACCACAACAACAACAACAATTTAAGTTATTTGGACGTCTTAACCTCATATATATATGTGTGTGTGTGTGTGTGTGTGTGTATACATGTTGTATGTGCGTGTGTGTATTTATATTAGCAGCGCTATTTGGCATAGGTATCAAAGGAGAGCATGCGAATGGGTCCCATATGAATAAATAGTAACTTTATTGACAAACGGTCCAGCTAAGTAATTCCCTATATATATTTTTTAGATAGCTAAAGTATTATTAATTAATTTAGTGCATGCTGGTTAAGTACTGTTCTGAATAAATACCAAATGACCTAATTAAACAGCAAGAACTGTCCAAATTAAAAAGCACTGTCAGGAATAGTGCTAGGATTAGTGGGGCTGCGTGTAAATGTGCATTTGGCATATTAGAAGTGTATTCTCATTTATGAAAAGGCAAAAACTAAGAAAAGAAATATTACCTAAGAATATAAATCAAAGAGATCTTCTAGTGGGTACAGAAAAACTAGCCTATCAGTAAGTATCTGTTTTTGAAATATTAGCTATGTAGTAAAAGAAAATTTTAAGCAAATTTAATAATTTGAAAACGTGTATGAGAAGAACTCAACTCATAAATTAATACCTCTTTTTTTTCTTTTAAGGTAAACGGTGAGAGTAGTTAACTGACAATGCTAAAGCTAACAAGAACATCCCAACTAAAATAACACCTTATTATAAGAAATCCCATATCAAATCCCCACTCAATTTTATTAACTAAAAAGAAAATATCTCATGTCTTTTTTCTTTTTTTTTTTTGGGAAGGCAGATCCCATGTCTGATGAGTACTTAAATATGTCTTGAAGTACAAGGACCCGATTCAAATTATCAAAAATTAAGGCTCCGTTTGTTTTTGTTCTCAAAATTTTTAAAAATGTTTTCATACATTTTTCAAGGCAAAAATTTTAAAAAAATTCTCTATACAATTTTAAAAAAATTCTCATTTTACAAAACAAAAACATTTTCACATATTTTGAAAACAACGACAAACAGCCTTAAAGAATTAAAAACCAGTACATGAGTAGCTAGCGTCCAATCCCGTGGGCTTGGGCACATGTGGGGATTGAACCCTTTCTTTGTTCTCTTGATAAATGCATTGCGCCCGCCCTTTCATTCATCTTCTTATAAATGTCTGTCTATATCACCTATTAAGCTTCAGCATTTAGCACTTAAAAAAATTCCCATTAGCCGGATCAAGATTATTGCAGAGCATGATATGACTGCTGGAGATAGTTAGTTAGTTCCTATTCTTTGGAGGAAAAAAATTATTAAGTCCGAAGGTAATAGGTGAAAGATAAGTTTTTTATTTGAGAAACTTAATTCCTCGTTTGTAATTGGGTCTACTTTATTGAATTCTAAATAAAAAACTGAACACAAAAATTAAGAATAAAAAATTTAATCCCCTTTTTCTAAAATTTCATCCCTAATAAATTAATGCGCATTTCGTGTATAATAAAGACATCTTCTCACAACAAAAAAAAGACTTCTTTCAAAATATACGTACGCAACTAAGTCTATATCTAGTAGAAAAAAGTAAACTCTAGAAGGCTACGAATTACCATTAAAATGGGAACGAAAACACAACTGAAGTGGCAAACTTGTTGGCTACTTGATTGCTTTCCCTGGAAATGTGAAGACACAAATAATCATCCTGAACGCCAAATTCGAAGCCGAGACTCATCGATTACAAAGTCTTCAAGGAACATTATGTCTATGATCGCGTAGTAAATCAGACCACAAAGATAGAATCACTTTTTAATTCAAAGCTTATGACACCCAAATTTCGAAGCTATTTAAATGGTTGTCATCAATTCTTCCTCAAAAGCAAAATCGATGTATAAGGGAGCAAGATCGCAATAATTACCCAAAAGAAATAAGCTCACCACAACTAGACATCACTCCAGGAGAACTGCCAATATTAAGCTTAATCACTGATACAAGTAATTAACTGTTCTTTTAATTGAAAAGTAATTAATTGTTTTTGGTTTTTAGACCCTTTTTTTTCCTAACAAATGGTAGATTTCAGTTTTCTTTCTTGAAATTTTATGTAAAATTTTTGTGATTCTTATTCATTTAAAACTGTCACTAGAAGAAAAATTACATTTAACGACATATTATTTACGACATGTAGTTTTTAAATGCCATTGAAAAGTACATACAACGACATCTCTAACAAAGATGTCGTTAATAACATTCAAAACAATAATTAACGACATCTATATAGATGCCGTATTAAAGGTCTCCTTTTAACGACAATAGTTTAGTGTCGTTAAATTATTTAACGACAAGTAGGAGATGTCGTCAAAGCCTTGGAGATTCCAC